>LPNX010210979.1:1235896-1301815 GCA_001517045.1 Pseudotsuga menziesii
CATAGAATCTAATAACCTCAATAGGCCCAAATGCCAAGCTGACCACCCCAACTTTGGAGGTATGGAGTGAAAAACTTAGAAATTATCAGTCGTTTATTCAATAACCAATGATAACCAAGGGAAAAAACACCCTGGGCTGATCGGATTGACAAATGAATTCTAAGAGACCGAGTCTTTTACAGACACTATCATGCTAGAACATTTATTACAATTCCCCCATGGTGTATGAACATGTGATATGATACAACAAGCACTTCCCAGAAGTACTTCCAAATGTCTTTTGAAGTCCGAACAAGTTAACCCTGTCCGGTTCACTAGGCTCACTTGATAAAAAACCACTAAGTACAACTTAGGTGGTAACACCCCCCTCCCCCCTTATCCTTAGGAAAAATCATGCCCCCATATCATTTAGTTGCATTGACATAGACGACTGTGGGTTTTATTTAAAAATTGCAATTTAACATGATGTCCAACTTTTTAATGTTTAGCTAGCATAAAAAAAAAATACCATCAGACCAACTTTAATTTCTAAAACATAACACTAAATCAATGGTGGGGCTTTTTCCTAGCTCCACACCATGATTATTTACATAATTTTATTTAAATTCAAATGGGGTCAAAACCGGGGTGTTACAATATACCTTTTTTATACTTAGTCGGTAATGTCTGAAATGGGGTAAACTAATACCAGACCGATGCACCTTCAAAAGCAGCATATAGCCTAAGTTTAATGAGTGTGAAGGAAGGAAAGATCACTCAGAAAGATCCATTTGATTACGATAAATGGCGCTTACAATAGTAAACTCGATGATTTTTTATTTAGGTTTTGTGATCATGACAAAGACATAAAGTACGCTCATAATCTTTTTCATGTTTGGGTCCAGAGCACGGAAAATAGAAAAGTAAGCTCATACCAGGTGTTCCTTTTCTGTAAATTTAGTCCCTAGGGTCCGGAAAAGAGATGAACCCGTGCCTGAAGATACTCTTCTCAATTCTGCAGAAAAGAGAGTACTCCTTTTGCATAAATAATGTGCATGGTCCGAGAAAGAGATAACTTACCACCAATGTAGATGACCGTTCAATTATTCTTAACGAGTCTGAACAAACACGTTTACTCAATTGTCTAGTCTATTTTGACGAGTCAAACTAGGGCCTAGTAAAGAAAACTCCATAAGTGCATGGAGCCTTATAATCGGGTATAGCTCGTAAAAAGATGAAAAATGAGTTTCATTTTGTCATGAAAAACAACTAAGAAGGATTCCACAAACCTAACAAAACTATTCCATGGGCACCAAAAAGACAATAAATTGTTCTAAACTAGTGTACCCATGAAAAGGAGGCAATATCCATGGAAGAACAATGATGTGTACGAGGTATAAGTGGTTATACACCATAGTCCATGAACAAAAAAGTGATCCTAGGGTTAAGTGAAGGACAAAGTGTGAGTGCAAAGTCTACAATGAAGACCAAATCCTACCATATATGTGACGGAAAACAAATTTTCAATGATCTAGGACCTGTTGCAGCTAGCAAAATACCATGGTATTAGTTCATATATTAAAAAATCAATTTTAAACTATAGAAAATCATGGTTGAAAATTGAAATTTTTAATATAAATGGTTCAAAGACAAAAATAAACATACCATTTGGAAACCTGGAGGGCACCGACAGGGGTGGTGACCCTCTTAGTGTGCAAGACTATGTTGATACTTACTGCCTTCCTGGAACACATAATTCAGGGACTCATGTCCCAATTTCATAGATAACTAGCTTCCCATTGAAAGTGATGGTAAGCACAATAGCTAGGGTTGCTGGTTCATCTTCCTTTCAGTTGGAAACATAGACCCACATGCATGTTGCACTAGAGTGTATGCGGGGTAATCCATTTGACTGGTGCTCGAGATTGATCCCAATAATGAAGAAATAGTTTTATGACTACAAGAGGGGTCAAAGAAAGAAATTTTTCTATGCAAGTATCTTAGTGGCATTCTTCTTCGAGAGGGTTCCTTCCCTCAATCCCACAGTACCTTTACCATCGTTATCAATCCGCCAGCCTAGACTAACATAGTGGGGGGGAATTTTTCTTCGTCAAGGTGGCGAAGGCGGGATCCAAAGTGGTTACGATGATGAATTCTATTCCTGGTGGGATAGATAGGTTCTTGCTCTTGAGCAATTTCCATATGCCCTAATATATTTCCATGGAGATCCAGAAATCATCCTCCCTCCTTGAGGAGCATGTTGGGAGATAGGTATGTTTTTTATCTTTTCGTGATTATCTGATTTTTATGATGTTTTATTCATAAAATTATATATACATATGTATATGATTTTGACCCTTATTTGTGTTTATATGCAGATGTTGGACTAGTTCGGCCTAATGGGAATCCGAAGACTTTTGTGCAGACTATACAGGCTAGTGGGGACAATATTTTGCTATGTGTTATTGAGGGGAACCTGTCTAGGCTTACCCAGGACATCCCTACACTTCAGATGGATCAAATCCCAATGATCATGCATGAGTATGCAGTTGGGGTTTTGTCGACCTGGCTACACTTTCTCAGGAAGGGTGTCTAGGGCCGTACTACATTACAGGAAGGTTGTAGAGGTAGCCACAGCTGAGGAGGCTGAGGATCAGGCCTAGACTTAGTCATAGGCCCGATACAATTATGATAGGATCTTCGGATCAATCTCACTATATCTATGGACATATTATATATATATATATATATATATATATATATATATATTTGGTTATGTACACATGCTTCAAATGTATATGTTATACTTTAATTTACAATGTGTGTGTTAAGCGCCAATCCAATATGTAATTCACATATGCATCAGTAATTATGTTTTCATGTTTTCATCTCTTGAAATATGATTGAATGAAATGTATTCAAAGTTTATTTTAGGTTAGGGTTTCACACCTGATAATCACCATTGAGTTGGGAAACCATGAATTGTGAGTCAAGTCTGACCTCTAGATGGGTAATGCCACATAGTGTAGCAGCCCATAACAAATCAATGACTGCACTATATTCAGCCACATTATTAGTCACAAGACCTAAGCAGGTGCCACCAGAGGAAACCAGTTGTCCTAAGGGTGAAAATATAACCCAAGAGGTTAGCACCATTGACAAAACCTACGAACCACTCAGATGAAATCTGAGATAATCAACAGACTGTATAAGAAAAACTAACCAGCTAATGACCTATTGTACATAAAAATACATACAATAAAATGTATCATGCCTAAGCATAATATTTCTTCAGGTAAATCCCATTCCTGGGGTCCAACAACTTATTTCCATCGTAATTGGTTAATTCATAAGCACCCTTTTTCAAAAATTTCGACACAACATAGGGGCCTAACCACATTGAATTGAATTTTCCTACCCCCATGGATTCCTTATGTTGATCCCAGAGAAAAACAAGTTCCCAGAGAAAAACAAGTTCTCCCGCGGAGAAGACTCTTGGTTTAATGACTTTATCGTATTGGTTTTTGACTCGATTCTTGTGATCCTCACTTGCAGTCAACGCATATGTGCGATGTTCATCTAGATTCTCTAAGTGAACCAAACGTTCTTCCAGATCCATAGTGTTGGGAAGCACATGAATAGAAATATTAAGGGATGGAATCTCACATTCAACCAGTGTGAGTGCTTCCACCCTGTGAATGAACTAGAAAGTCAAGAAACTAGTAGCAGTCTTGAAATCAATATGGTATGCACAAAGTGCAGGGTACAACATGATATGCCAATTTGACCTTCTTGCATTAATAGTGTGCTTTAGAATGGTTTTCAAGGTTTTATTAACCACCTCTACTTGTCCATTATCCCGAGGGTAAAAGGAAGATGAATGATCTTTCCTAATCCCTAGCTTGGTGGTCAACTCAGTCATCACGTTGTTCTTAAAATGGCTTCCATGGTAGTGACAATCTGCTTTGGTATACCAAAACAAGCAATGATTTGGTTGAATACAAAGTAAGATGTCATTTCGCCATCGACTTTGAAGGAAGGCATTTCCTCTTCCCACTTCATGAAGTAGTATACAACGACAATGATGTATTTCCCCTCCCAGTAGAAATTGAGTTACACGTCATGTAATATACCCCCCACTTGGTGAAGGGCCCTATGTGATGACAGGAAACAAAGGAGAAGGATACGACCACATATTTCTGGTATAGAGCTATCAAGGATGACAACACTTTACAACTTCCACACAATATTTGAAGAGAGTGGGCCAAAAATAACCGGCACATAGAATTTTCTGGGCCATTGCTAACCCAGATAAATGACCCCCACATGCTCCGCTATGTTTCATTTAGGACACGCTTTTTCTCCTCGTGGGTGAGGCACCGATGCAAGATCGAATCTACCGCTCATCGATATAAGGTATCACCGATGATCAGGTAGTTTTTCACATTGACACACAACTTATTTCGATATTCCCATGATAAGAACGCATGACACTTAAGAGCCTGGAGATATATTAGGATATCTCCGTACAAGGGATCAGAGGTGAAAATAAGAAATATATACTCATATGGGAATGAGTATTCTTCCTCCACTATAGTCTCTTACGTAGGGAATTCCAAGATCAGTTCTGCGAATACTAGGGATTTTTTGGACTTAGCAGATTGAAAATCCAAGTCAAACTCTTGGAGAATGACTATCCATTTGTTAAATTTTCCATCGATTATGCATTGGGATAAAACATACTGAAACGAATTTACATATGCAACCATTGGGGTTGTCCTTAGCAATATGTAGTGATGTAGCCTTTGAAAAACGTAGATTGTTGCTAACACCAACTTCTTGACGTGTGAGTACCTAAGTTTTGGTCCTGCTAATGCACGACTAAGGTAATAGAAAACATGCTCCCGGATCTTGTCATCCTCCTGAACTAGTACTACTCCTATAGTTGACTCTGACGCATCCAGATACAATATAAAATATTTGGTGTAATCTGGTGCATGTAGTAAAGGAGCCAATAGTAAAGCCTTCTTTAATGCCTCGAAAGCAATCTGTGTGATTTCATCCCACAAGAATGGGGTTTCTTGCTTCAGAAAGCACATGAAACCCTTATTGACTATGAAACGTCGAAGGAAATTGGATTTCCCATGCATAATATATAATTTCCTGATGGAATGAGGAGGAGGTATATTTGAAATAGCCTCGACTTTCAAAGGACCTCCCCGACTTGATGCAGAAAAGAAACTTGTGGGGATTCAAGCGTATCTTATAAGGTCTACATCGTTCAAATATCATATGAAGATGATCTGGACAGTCTGTCCTCTTGTGAGAATGGGCAGGAAGATCATCCAAGAAAGGTTCGACAATATTCTTGATCATGGATGGAAAAATTCATTGCCCACTGGAAGGTAGCTCCGACATTTTTCAAACTGAAGGGAATTTTATTATACATGAAGGTCCACCAAGGAAAAAATGGAGGAATTTTTATTTTGGTATTCCGGCTTAATTTGAATTTGGTTATACCCATAAAAACCATCCATAAACGAAAATACTTTAGTACCCGCATAAGCATCAATAATCAAATCGATGAAGGGCATGGGGTAGTTATCCTTGGGACACACTTTATTTAAGTCATGAAATTCAGTGCACATACGTATAGTCCCTTGTTTTTTATCAACAAGAATGAGATTGGATACCCATTCTATCAAAGAAATTGGGTGAATGAACCCTACTTGCAGCAGTTTCTCCACTTTAGCCTTGATGGCTATCGCTTTCCACATATTTACTGGTCTAAGTTTTTGTCGAACTGGTTTTGCGTCAGGGTAAGTATGGATTTCATGTTCAACTATATGTTTATAAATTACTGGAAATCATGAAATTCCTTAAACAGGGAAGTATAAATGGCAATCTCCTCTGGAGAGAAGTTTGCGCCAATATGAACATTTTCAACGATGTTAGGGTTTGCAAAGATGTTGATTGTAATGGTAGCAGATATATTTTCCATATTCCCCTCGAAAAATAATCCCTCCTTGGGTAAAGGATTAATTGACAGATCAACACCCTATACCAGTCTCACATAGAACTCTTGATTCTCGATTTTGCTTAACTCTGGAAGAAAGAAGGACTTATGGTGAAGGTATTCACAACTATTTTCTCGTCGAATCATAGCTTCCATAATGGATTTGTCCGAAGGAAAAAATTTATCCAAGTAATCATATGAATATGTATATTTCTCCATCCAAGTGGGAATATATGATTCATCTAACTCCTCTGAGACTATAAGGATCCATGATGGAATCAGTAGTGGCATTAAAAACAACTTAATAAGCTAATTCCATTGCAGATAAGGAAAATTGAGGATCATGACGGGAAGGAAGGACCCAGGGGTCAGTTCTATTTACAAACGTCGTGATAGACTTCCCTACACTCGTAAATCCTAAGTAGTTAATAGGGGCTGGTATATCAAATGTTCCCATCAATGGTGCATACATTCCAACACCCAATATCTCATTAGCCGGTTTTGACTGATCTATCAATGGTAATGTGGCCCCATTAATTTACAAATGACCTTTTTGAGTAAAACTGAGTTGGTCAAGTGTAAAAAACTTCCCTTCATGTGGAAACACTACAACTGGGAGGACGACCAAGGGGATAGAACACATGTGTAAGTCCAACTTCTCCCCAACAACATGTTATAATCCAATGGGGCATTGATCACTTCAACCTCAACATACAATAATTTTATTTCCAACTTTATTTTGAAAGCTGGTAGGATACCTTGTGGACGGAAAGACCTTCCGTCAAAGGTAGTAAGTAGAGTGTTCAATGGAACCAACTATGGGGATCCCAAGTCTTTCCAACAAGACATCGGCATGATGCATGTGGAAGCACCTTCATCAACCATTGTTCTTCCAATGTTTTTACCTCCAGGGACAACATCAAATGACAAAGTCACATGGTATGGCAGGCGTATTTTAACATCAAAAATATTAAATTTCTCCACCAGGCTCATTGAATACATGCTACCTATGGATGCTAAGAGTGCATCCCTCTAAGAAGGAAAACTCTATAACACCTCCAATGCTGACATCGCACAAGGAGTTTGAGCTAAGTCTTCAACTACGGAATAGTTGGAAGCAGCCCTAGCATTAGGGTTGTGAAATGTTTTCTTGAAGACACCTTTTGGTATCTTGGGCATTGGATCAGATAGTTTATCAATAGTGAGAGGGGTTGAAGTTTCAATAGTATAATTACCCTTCTCTTGATCCTCTAATTCATAATTTGTATTTCTTGTTTGGAGGAAAGTGTTGGATCCTACCATATTGATATAATTTTGATCAGTAGGAGCACTATAAGTGCCCCCGGCTACATTAGAAGTAGAAGTTGCATTCTATCCTTGGGGAAAGGGATCCTTCAAGATATCCGGTTGTTTATTCTTTAGCATCTTATGTTCTTGTTCCATTAGAGGGAATTGATTAGTAAGGTGGTCTCCCTGGCACAACTTACAAGGAAACTTGACCTTTTTCTTGTCTTCCTTGCCCCCATCAGCATTGCTTATGGGATTTTTCTTGTTTTGGTTACCCTCACCCTTCTTTTGTTTCCCATCAGGATTCTTATTTCCCTTTTGAGAAGACCATGAAAAAACATTTTCACTTTGTGGTGAGGGGGTGGCAGCCTTAGTTGGCTCTGCTGCAAATTGCTTCACTGAAAACTCATGGAGTTGCTTGGCCAATGATTATACAGTGGGAGAACGAACTGAACCAACCACGCCATTGGCATGGGGTCCATTCTTGGTTTTCTCTTGGTTATTTGTATACCTCGGTGCCTCAGGAATAATTTCATACAAAATCCTAGGCTAAGCATTAATCAATTCTAACTGTTGGGCCCTGAGGATTTCCTCTTCTTCCATGGTGACCCCCAAAGTGGATACGTCCTTAGACATGTAAGGCAGTAGAGTTTCAAGAACCACTACAACAAAAAATTGGGAGGTGTAGTGGCTTTAATAAGACTCTTTCATACTCTTTTCCACTCCTGAATGTGATTGGATATGCGTGTGGCCTTGTTCTATAGAAAATTCAACAACAAGTCTGTACCAACATCATACCGAACATGAAGTTGAAAGTGATTAAGGAACATGGTTTCTAAATACAAAAAACTATCGTATGTAGTGGATGGAATTTCTATGTATCATTTTGCTGCCACATGAGTCAACATTCTCTGAAAAGGCCTCAGCTGAATGAATTCATCATTCAGTGAGTTGAAGAGCACCAAAGGTGAAAAGTGGTAATGTGTGCACCTGGATCTTCACCATTTTTCCTTTAAAATGTAGGAATGTCTGAGGGAATTTTAATGGGTATAGGTGGCCATGCCACATTGTGTTGCATGGGGTCATTCATTAGCTTTGACAAGTCTGGAAAGTTTAACGTTGTTAGGAAAGGAAGTTTAGGGATAACCAGGGTTTGATAATAAGGAGTTTGGGGCATCAAAGGACCCACCCCTTGGCTCCCAAATGAAAAGGTGGGGTTGCCCCCAGCCACTGGTTGTGATGTGGTTGCATTATTCTGGAAAGGGTTCCACCTGAGATCTATTGGATTACTAGTTTGTGGTGCATGATATGTGGTTTGGCCTACTCCAACTGAAACTGGAGTTTGAAACACATGAGCAGGAATCCCTCCACTAAATAGTGAAAAGGGAGAGCTTGTGAAAGGGGCAATCAAAACTTGACTAGGTGTCTAAAAATTATGTCCAAAGGAATTTGTGTTTCCAGATGACATACCCACATAAGTAGGTGAAGGACCTAGATAAGTATTGTATGGAGGAATATGTTTCCCATTCCACAGAAAATCATGGACAAACTAAGTGAATCCAATTGGACCACTTTGATCACTTTGCATAAAAGAAGGAGAAGCAAAAGGTGCAGTGGGAATCCTAGTGACCACCCCACTAGACTAACCTACCACATTAGAGGGTGTTGAGGGTTGAACCACTCTAGCAGTTGGTGAAAGGGGTGCAATAGATGCACCAGGTTTAGGAGCACTCACCGAGGGAGGTGAGACTCCACTAGCAAAAATGGCTGAGGTAGGGGTAGACATACCCTCTCCTGCACTAGACATTCTTAGGCTCAAAGAAACACTAGAACCAGGTGAACTAAACAGGAGGAGCTGGACTACCACATAATTGTTCAGATCAGTCATAGTTGAATTAAAGTTTCTTGCAAACTAGTCATCCTACAAGTATTCTATATCTATTGTTGAGGTTTATTCTTTATTAATCCTGAGTTCTGGTTCACCAAGAACTTTACTAACACTATTCAGTTCAAAATAACTATCTGTATCAACTCTCATCCTTTGAGGTGGTGATGGAGTCTCCATTGTAACAGATGGAGGAAGGTTTTGCAAGGCTTTTGGACCTATGAAGAGGTTGGTCCTCCACAACTATAAATATGAATCACAAACCTAAAGGCCAACTAAACACAAACAACACACACTAAAAATCTCCTAAGAACACAGACACACCAGATAAAAGATACACCTTCCAAAGGAAAACCTAGGATGGTTAGGGCCCAGGTTCAACCAGTGAAGATCGAAGGATGGTTACTTGGCATCTCGTGAATATTTCTCTGGGTGCAATCACTAGAATCACCCAACCTCCCTCCCAAATTGTCAACCGAGGTTACCTTCCAAGTCTGTCCTAAGTGTGGTGGAAATAACCTTCCAATACCACCTGTGTAAGATCCTAGTGTCTAGAGACTAATGCTACCAAATATACACCGAGATTTCGAAAGAACGGTCCTTGGCCTTATCGATGTGCATGGGTAGGGAATCTAATCCCAAAACCTTATCAATACCGACACCTCACGAGACCCAAGAAGTCATATTGATAACATCCCCAAACGCACACCAATCCTAGTAAACGATCGAACAAGGAAGTGGAGGGGTATCTCCTCAACCGATCTCTCACATGGCCTTGTGCTTAACTCCTGTGTGAGAAGATATTTATGTATTATCTCTTGTAGAAGTGGATTTACCTAAATATAGGCCACTACATTTGAAATCAAAGTTCTTTTGGACAGTTTAAATTTCCCAGTCCAAAAACCTAGCCTAAGCTAGTTGATGTATGAACCTATCAAAAGAAACTTACTAATATATTTTAATTAAACATTCTTTTTAATGGTTGTATTACTCAAGGGTAGTGGAATTAGACAGAATGGTGTTATAGACTCAACAAAGTGAAATCAAATGATGTATAAAAATTTGAAATGAATGCAACTAACAATGCAACTTTTTCCTCTTTTTTTTATAAATGAAAAATAATGAAATTTTTAACAATTTGAGAAACTAAAATACTTAAAAAGTTTTGATTTTTCTGAAAAAATAGTGAGAAAAACAACTAATGCAAAATGCAAAACTGTCTTTTTCTTTCCTTTTTCAAAAAATTCAAAAACTATATGCAACTAAATGCACTTTAAGCAAGTCAAACAATCTGAACATATGAATTTAAATGACGGCAGCTAGATCCTATAGTAATAATCTTCAGCCAACCAAGCAGAGATGACTCAAACCCTAGACTTGGACATAACTATTGACTTAAAAAGACCAATAGATCCAAAATATGGAAAAAATGATTCATTTAGACTACTAGAAAAGAAATCCCAAGTATATCAGTGTCTTTAAAGGACTGATAGACACCAGTGACCAAAAATACACAAGCATTTAGACCAATAAGCCAAGTAGGAAGGACCCAAAACATTCACACAAGAAGAAATCAGGCCTAACTAACTAAAAAATACTTGACTTAACAAGCAAATAGTGAAATGCATACACCCAAAGCAACAATACAATGCTAAATAAGAACCCTAAAAGGATCATGAAGGATCAGAAAGAAACGAACAAGCAAAACTCTAACAGTCTGACAGACACCTACATGAACTCGCGACTATCATCAAGAAAACCCTTGAACCATTCGTGACTGTTACCAAAGAAACCAGTGAATACAATAGATAACTTGTGACTGTATGTATTGACAGGTTGCAAATACAGTAAAAAAAATTCAAATAGAAAAGAAAAATACCAGAGGATTCTGAGCATAAAACACTAACATCTGAAGGTAAAATCCAAAAAACTCAGTCACGGGATCAAACAAAGAAAAAATGAAAGAAAACCAAAGGAATGGACCCACAATAGGTTGGACTCCCCAGTGGAGTCACCAGTTATGTTGTTTAGGGAAATACAACCTTATAACCTAGGGTATGAGGTTACCGGCGTACTAAATAAACTTACAAACATTCATCTATTTGAGAATTTGATAGAGAAATAAGGAAGAACGTAAGTGTACCTTATTTATGGAGGTTGTTCCTAGCTTTCTTCTTCAATCCAAATGCTCCAACAACTTCTAGGGAATATTCACACCTGCAAAGAGACATACCTTCTTGCAATATCTTAGATGTTATATAGAATATTAATGAAATAATATGCTTGCAATAAGATAACAGGACAATTTAGAAATCGTAACACATAAGAGTACAAAGACACCAATTGGAAGAAAGTCTCTCTTTATTGATAAGCAATTGATGAAATATTACAACCATTATCTAATACAAGTCGAGTTTTGTTACTTCAAAATATCCAAAGGAAATCCACCAGCATAACTTTACTCTATATTTGATCTTGTTTAGCCTCAACCCCTACCCTCTATTTATACTTGAGGAAAGAGAGAGGTTACGAAGGCTGATATGGTTGAGGAAGTTGGGATAGTAATGATTAGGAGCCCAACTATCCTCAACTAAACTTGTTTTAATTTTTTAATTTTTGGATTAGGGCACTCGTGACTATTGATACTAGCAGCTTGTGAGTCACTCATGAATTTTATAAGGGAAACCCATGTGTACAAACCATGATCATGTATTCATGAGTTGTAGTGTAGATACTCGTGAATGGTTCACGAGTTTCAATGGAAATAGTCATGAATTCTCTTTAATAAACTTATAAAAAATAGTTCAGGTTGGCATGATGAATATCTATGAAGGCACATGCAAATCTATAGGGTTTTGGCTACTTCAATCTAGTTTGTCCTTTTGTGTACCAACACATTGAGTGTCAGTACTCAAATGGAGAAGTGCCAATTCATAGGATAATACCATGGGTGTTGGAAGAGGATTTGACCATGGAAGAGGCCAAATCATATGTTATAAATGTGGGAAACCAGGACATTTTTCCAGGTACTTTACGGGTCCTACAAAGGAATGTTCGTATTGCAAATATTTTTATCATACTATCGAATAGTGTCTGTAATTGATTGCGAAGTGGAAGAATATAAATGTGGGAAATTTGAACCCTCTACAGAATCCCAATCCAAGCCCCAACCATAATATTGTAAAGATCTATGCTGAGCCGAGGGAACCAAATATTATTATCATAACAAGGGGAGGTGTTGCGACTGGAGCATACCAAGATGCACAACATGAACAACCACAACTGCGACCAACAACACAAAATAAAGTGTCCTTCAACATCCAAAAAGAAAATGAAGTGTTCTTGGATACGCGACGAGAATTCGTCGAAAAGAATAAAGCATCGACTTCTACTCCTACATTACCAAGAAGACTGATAATGGAGATTCCTGAAAGGTTTGATCAACTATTTCGAAATCAACCAACGGAAAAGGTTAGTAATCTTAAAGAGTTTTTTAAAATTTACTTATCACTAATGCAATATGAATATGCCATCACATAATTGACAACTCAAATAAAAGAACCTCAAGAAGAGTTGCGACCATACAAAAGAATTAACCATGTGGGAAAAATATTAAAGACTGATCGCGAGTTAAAAATGACTACTTAGATAGGAGATTATGATATGGACTATATTATCCTAGATTTTGGATTTGATGTCAACATTCTGATGATACAAAAATGGGAAAGAATGGGGAAACCATGACTGGAGTGGTCTCATATTCAACTTAGATTAACAAATCAATCAAAATTCTTACCTATTGTTCGATTGAATTAGGTTCATGTTGAGGTAGAAGGACTGAGAACCTATGCTAACTTTGAAGTATTCAACATTATTGATGACTAAAAAACCATATCCCACACTTTTTGGAATCGATTGGGCGATATATAATCACACCATCATGAATTTAAAGAAAGCAATATTAACATTTGAATATTATGATTTAAGGGTGGTAGCACCAATTGATCTGCTTGAAGCTCAGAGATATGTCGAGCCAGTAAAGTGATGGATAAGGCGACTATATTGACCATATTTATAACATCACATCTACAAGGGATGAGTATGTAAATCCAATAGCCGATGAAAATATTATTTGGCGGAGTATTAGTTCCTATACATAAGATTTTGGTGAAGCATTGGAAAACTATCATAATAGGATGCATGAAGGAACCATGAGAAGGTGCGCAAGAACTGCACAGTTTGTACAATGAGTAGGAATTGAGGTAATTGATATACCTACATATGAAGTTTTACCTAACCTTACATATTTTCTGACAAAGTTCAAAGAAAATTCGCAAAACATCACTGCTTGTCTGCCCTGGAATTTGCACTGAAAGCTCCACCCATCAAATGGTGGGTTAGAGATAAAAATCTATCACAAAATGGACACAATGTGAATGGTTCAGAGAAGAGATCATCTATACAGGTTGAAAATATACAGGATTGACTAATACTGTCGAACATATAGAGTATTGTCGTGCAACATGGGAGGATTTTTCGTGACAAGAATGGGTTCATCAGTTCATACACACATTAGACATGATACCAAGGAGTTGATATTCATTAGTTGAACTGAGAAAAGGTCCTATTGAAGGGGATTAATTAGATACTAGCTTCATACACACATTTGAATTTGTTTATGATCATTCGTCGATTGATTCCAGATTGCAAGTAATCAAGACAAATATATTTGAAGATATCCTTGTTGCAATGACAAACTTCAATCAGCGCAACGCAAAAATCTAGCATTGGATGGAGTGCTATAATGTGTCATGAGAACCTGATGACAATGGCCCAATTGATGTAAAAGTACCTAAGTTTGAATTTATGTGCAAAGTGGAAGGATTTGGTATTTCTAGTGACTAATTCTGAATCCACTAAAATTCAAGAAAATCAACATTGGCTCCCTAGAGAATCCAAAATTTGCCAATCTTGGAGATCATTGGGATGATGAGATTGTCGAGAAGATCATAGATCTATTGCATGAGTTTCAATATCTATTCCCTACAAAATCCTCAGGTATGAAAGAGATTGTTGGAGACCTTGTACAAATGAAGATACCTATAAAGCCCGACACAAAACCTGTCAAGCAGCAACCATACCGATTGAATCCATAGTATAAAGAAAAAGTCAAGGAAAATTTGGTTCTAATTTTGGATGCAGGTATAATATAACTTGTAGAATATTTGCATTGACCTAATAATATTGATCGATTCTTTTTTACATTACCCTTTTTTGACTCCATTTACAGATGAGGTACTAGATAGTGTCGAGGGTTAAGAAATTTACTCATTCACTGATGGGTTCTCTGGCTACCATCATATTAGAATCGCAAAGGAATACTAACACAAGAAAACCTTTGTGATAGAGTGGGTTTGTTTACAATACACAATAATGCCCTTTGGACTCAAGAATGCTCTTTCTATTTTTTCTAGAATAGTAGTGGCTTCCTTCAAATATTTTATTCATAAATTTATTGAGGTCTACTTCAATGATTGGACGGTGTTTGGGATCATTAAGGATCATATTGAGAGCCTCAGGATGATGCTAGAACACTGTTGCTAGTATCAAATTTCATTGAACTTAAAGAAACGTATCTTTTATGCCACTTTTGGAATTTTTTTGGGCCATGTGGTTTGTCATGATGGAATCTTGGTTGACCCTACCAAAGTTGTGATTATTGTCAACCTACCACCACCTACCACATTGAAGAAATTGAGATCAACATTGGGACATACATGATACTATCAAAAATTTACCAAAGGATATGCGGAGTTGACTGCTTTGATGGACAAGTTATTGAAGAAAATGTTAAGTTCCAATGGAGGGAAGTTTTCCAAGAAATCCTGGACATTTTGAAGAAAAATATGGTTACAACACCCATACTTGTATTTCCATAATGGAAAAAGGAATTTCATGTACATGTCAATGCGTCATCTTTTGAACTCAGCATGGTACTAGAACAACCTATCCAAGGGTCATTTTATCATCCTATTGTCTTCGCTAGTAGAAAATTATCAACAATAAAGAAGAACTATACCATGATAGAAAGAGAAGGACTAGCTATGGTATACACTCTACAGAAATTTTGACACTATTTGCTGGGTGGACATTTCAAAATGTACACAGATCATTCAGCATTGAAATACCTAGTGAATAATATAGTGTTGGGGGGATATTTGTCAGTGGCTTCTCCTTTTTTAGGAATTTGACTTTGAAGTCATTGTTAAACTAGGTCGACTGAATTCAGAACCAAACCGTCTGTTGAGGATTGAAAGTGGTGAGGAACCTGGTAACCTCGACGATAGTCTCCCTAGTGCACAACTATTTGAGATAACAATGTTTTAAGATAATTATAGAGACATGATACATTTTTTTAGTATAGTCTATGCACCAGCTAAATTTACTACTACACATAAGAAATAGTTAGTTGTGCAAGTTGGAGACTTCTAGTTGATCACTGGATAGTTATATAAAATGGGCCCCAGTGAGATTCTTCGTCGCTACATCCTAGAACACATGCACTCAATGATACTAAATGAAGTGCATGTTGGCATCACAGGATGCCATTTTTCTAGAAAATCTATAGTGTGAAATATATTGCAAGAAGGATTGTGGTGGACCACCATGCATGTGGATTCCCAAGAATACTATCGGAGTTATGAGGTTTGTCAAATAACTAGAAATTCGTCGTGACAAGATGGAATTCCATTATTACCCCAGATAAATTTGTAGGCAATATATAAATGGGTCGTTGATTTTTTGGGTCCTATTAGTCCAAAAGGTAAGCACACACATGCAAGATATATAATTACGGTGACCAAATACTTGGCCAGATGGGCTGAAGAAACGCTAGTAAAATAGTGTATTGTTGTGACTACTACTAAGTTTTTGTTTGAAAATGTTGTGACTAGATTTCGATGCATGAAAATTTTGATAAGCGACCAAGGCACACACTTTTTCAACCAGTTGATTGAGGAAAAACTATCACAATTGATGACAGATGTTGGTGTTATCGAGTAAAAACTGTCACAACTGATACAATTGGAAGAAGAACATTTTGTTGTAGGATATCATCAAAACGTTGAAAAGAATGGTAGAAAGTATGGCATGATCTCCACATCAAGAACAAGCAATTTAAGGTCTGAGGACTTGTTCTTATGTATGATAGAAAATTATTCAAGCATCAAGGAAAGCTAAAAACACAATGGCTAGGAACATATATTGTAACACATATCACTGACAAAGGCGTAGGGAAATTTCAAAATTTGGATGGAACACTTGTCAAATGAATAGTGAATGGAAGTTGTCTAAAAAATAAAAGAATAAAAAAAACCTCTAAATTTTTTTATTATCGCATGACCATATATTGTAACGCATATCACTAATGAAAGTGCAGTGCAATTGAAAAATTTGGATGGAACACTTGTCAAAGGAATAGTGATTATCATGATAGTTGTGACTTGGTAGACTAGAAAAAAAAACCTTTGAATTTTTTTTTTGATCACGGGAAATTAGTTGTCGCAAGAAGAAGCAAAAAGCATCATAGATTGCAAGTATGTCACATAGAGAGTAAAATTATCATAGACTCTTTGCCTGTCGTAACCGGAGAAATTATGGCAAAGACAATCTGTTTGCCGTAAGAAAGGGAAAATTCTGAAGGTTGGATACAGGTCACAGGAAGAATGTTGTTGTCACAAGTTAAAATGGAGTCGCATAAATGATAGTTGGCCATAATTAATTCAAAGGCGGTCATAATTAATTTAAAGGCTTGAGATATTTTTGCGGCATGATTTTGTTCACTTCTATCTTTATTGCAAAATAACTACCACTAATGTGACATGCGAGTGGTGGCATGCATAGAAGTTTCCTAATAATCATTCGAACGATCAGCCCATGTGATGGAAATGAAAACTACTTTCCATTAATTATCTGGTCATGTGGAGTACTAATGGAATGAATGGTTAGATGTTATCACCATTTGTGCCTAGGTATTCAATTCATTCTACTTCATTCGAGAGAGAGATTGATTTCTACAACTACAAGAGCTGAAGTGAGTTTTCTACAAAGCATGCTTATTTCAATTTCTAGTACTAGCACAGTTACAGAATCCAGTGTCGCAGCCACATCAACCACACCCATTATGGAATACACAGATGGATATGTTCCACCATAGGCCATGGCTACCAAAGAAGCTAAACATGTTCCATTTATCCCTACAGTAAGGTTATGACCAGACCCACCTGGTTCATCAATGGGGAAACGATCTAGAAACAGAAAGAATAAATCACCAACACCACCACCACCAAAGGAGGAGGAAGAGTCATGGTTTACGACTATGCTGCCACCAGATATTCCACAAAGACAATATGATGCGCCAAAAATTAGAGTCCCAAAGAATGCACAGTACCCATGGGTATCACCAACTGTGTCTAAAGGAGTTTGGGTATCACAGAACATTCTTCCAAACCTTAAGAAGTTGACCTTTTTCAATCACGACATATGAAAATTTATAGAATTGGACATGGAGAACTACATGGTTCTTGTACAAGATACACTGGATAGCCTGAAGCACCTAGTTCCAATGGAATGGGAAAGAGGACTAGACCAAGTAGTTTTACTATCATTGATTTATATGTTGCATTTCAACTAGACTAAAGAGGTGAATTCATGTGTCAAATAGTTACTAGTATCATTCCATGGTGGCTGCCTATGGCTCAACAGAAAAATCTATGTGGATGTCGAGTTGATAGAAGCGATTATGGGACTTCCACTTGCAGGTGTAGACTAAGCGTCGTTTTTCAAAAAATATCAGAACAGTTTGATGATGAACAAGATGAAAGCTAAGTACGATTTTTCCATAGATACCATATGCTTTTTAATGGCCTCCATTAATGACCACATTGTTCGGTTCAAAGCTAATTTTTTAGCTACTAAGTTGGTATGGAAGATGCGACTAAACCAATGTATTGCAGGAATGATTGCAGGGGATGAAATTTGTGGGGAGGGGGTTCAAATGAACTGGTCACACTATTTACTAAATGAATTTCTAGAAGATGTGGATGAGTTGTAGGAAAAAGGTACCGCATTCCATTTTTTATGGTTGCTCATTTTTATTTTGTTTTCCGCATGGTCATAACCAATTAACTACCAAGGGGTAGAAATACCAGTGCGATGTCGAGGATCTCAATAGCATAATCTCTGGTTTGAGAAAGATATAAAGGAGAGGAAAAGAGACAACAAAGTACAATTCTTTATGCATGGAGAGGCCCTGCGATATCAGGTGAAAAATCACGAGAGAATCACGGAGGAGAATGTTCAGTGGTTTCGAAACATTATTAAGTTTATAATTGGGCCCCATCATATCATGTTGTAGCCGCAACAAGATCCACAATTCCAATGGTTGGAGACTCAATACTTGCTATCTAAAGAATAAGTTGAGGCCATTACCCAGTATTGGTTGGAATAATGGTGATTTCATGTCACTGATGACCTACTATTTATGAAGAAGACCTACAATAGGATGATCCACAAACACCAAAGGATGGAGAACAGGGAGGGGACCCACCAGCAGTAGAACAAGATCTACAGAATTATCCCAACCCTCCCCAGGATGATTCTAGTGTAATCATGATAGATCCAATGGTGGGTGATAAAAGGAAGCAGACGGAGCATCCTGGGACAAGGAATAAGAACAGGAAGGCTGATAAAATAGCAGGAATTTTTGATCTTAGCAGTGATGATTTTACCCTTCTAACAGAAGCTTGAAGAAAGTGGATGAGTGCTAGACAAAGCTAACATGTAGTATTACAGACCTATTAAGACGCTCTGCAAATCTGTAAAATAAGTATAGGTCGTGGTCAACTACAGACAACAATTGATAGTGTCATGGGACTTAGTTGTCCCGTCAGAAGAGCGACCGAATGATGTGTCGATACCAATCCCACCAATAAAGAATCAACTGGTGGGAGAATCACTTTACTTGGGAATGACAGAGCTAAGTACCATGGCCAAGAACTTGGGCTATGTTACAATAGTTTTCTCAAATGTTGTTGTATGAAGCTTATGCAATACAAAATGTCGTAGTTGCTGAAATGAAGGTCAGAGAAGGTGCATTGATCAAGCAAGTTCAATCATTGAATAAGACTATTAGTAATATGAAGAAAACACTCAAATAAATGGATCAAAAATAAAAAACCTAGGAGGAGGATAGTCACCAGCTCGACAATGTTGTAACACTTGCTTGCAGTAATTTTACAGATGAAGGAATAATAGATGAAATATTTGTAGAGGCCAAAGTCATTCAACTTGGGGAAATCATAGAGGACCTTATAAAAAGGTTTCACAGATCTAAAAGCATAAGTGAGACCAAGTACACCACCATAGGTGCTTGAAGGAAGAAGGAATACAATAACAAAGGGTGTGAATAAGATAGAAGAGGTAGAGGAATTGTGTGCCAAAGAAATCGAATAAGTTTCTCATATGTGGGAAGCGTTGATCAATGATGCGGAGTTAGAGAAATATATACAATAGTTGTGCACTGCTAAGATAGAGGTGAATTAGATGAAGAATGAGATGGATAAATTTACCTTAGTGGAGAAAATAGCTAAGGCTGCTGGGATGAAGAAACTTCAATAGCAAGTCGCAACGATGCACACTCAATAGTAGCAACAGATTAATGAAATCATAGAATTTCAAGATAAAGCATAAATAGCTACAAGAATTATTCATCCTATACACCAAAAAGTGTGATAATAAGTAGATTCCATGGGACTTACAACATCAGAACACATCAGTTCCAACCTTGTCAAAAATTTACAGAGGTAAGAAGAAGATGTGCGATGGGAAACAATGCAGATAGTGAAAATATTCTAATATTTTCAAAGTAAGGTCGTCACGATCAAAGTTTCAAAGTAGTGTGGCTTAAGAGGAGCCACAAATGAGTGTTGGGGTCCTGTTGGCCCTAGGAAAACATTGGAAAAATTTAGTTAGAATTATGCTCAGAAATATGAATAGTCTGATCGTGTGATAGTTGAAGCTATGAAAGGAAGAAATGCAACAGAAGAAGCAAATGTAAAAGAAGTTATGACAAAAGGGAAGTTGTGATGAAATTATCTATGGGAGGAAGAGCTACGATACAAGAATTAGTTCTAGAGTAAGCTACGACGAAAGAAGTTGTGGGAGAAAGAGATGTGACATAAGACAGTTGTAGAAAGGAAGTTGTGATAGAAGCAGCTTCGAGGGAAGAGTTCATGATAGAAGAGAAGATGCGATGACATAATCCACGATGGAAGAAACCACAATAGAAGAATACATGCATCAGTTCAAAAGGACAGATTGAAAATACGTGGGTAATAATTCAATTTGGATAATGCATGCTTAAGGGAATAAAGCATCTGTGTATTTTGGGTCGATAATTCCTAGTGACAGTTGTGACTAACTGTATGAGAATAGGAATGAAAGCCTGTTGACTGACATAATGAAGTTGGTTGACTATGACGTGTATGTTTAAATTATTATGCCATTGATCTTCAGGAAATGAGTGCAATTGAATTGTATTATTGTGCAGTGGAATGGAATGAAAAATACACACTAAACAAGACAAATTTCATAGAAAATGGATAATAATTTCCATGCAAAATTACAATATAATATTCATTAATCCTAGCAGTATAAAACAATGTTACATAAAGGATAATTCAATTCATGTGGATATGATTCGAATGTACCAACTCAATCTAATTGCATGGCTAACTAGTCTAAATCACTATCGGAGTTCACTAGTTTAACTCCAGATGTCTAATTCAGTCTCTCAATCAGTTATAGTCAATTAAACTACTTAAACTGGTGTGGTAGGTGAGAAGTAGGTCAGAATAGGTTCCTTCCCACATGCAATCATGCAATACTGGCTCTAACTGAACTCGAGGACATCTAACTAAATGTAACTAGAGCATAGCTTAGCTTAAATAGTTTCCAACTACCAACAACTGGAGGAGGTTGGTGGTGGCACTCCTAGTGGATCCTAAATTGTAGAGATTGGTCTCAGAGGCACATAAAATGATGCATGAAGGTGCATTTAGTTGCAGTTAACCTCTATATGTGTTCCCCACACTCTAGTTACTGGTACTGTTAACCCAAAAAATCCCTCACTTAGCTCTACATGGCCTACACCACCCAAGGACACCCATGCACGACCCTCATTTCACCCCATTGGACCCCTACACCCTAAAAAAGGCTTAACAATGAGTAAAAGGGCTTAAAAACCCCCAAAAAGAGCCTAAATAGTTCTCCTAGGGGCTAAAGCCTCCAAAAAGGGATAAAACCACTCAAAGGAGCTAAAAAACCCAAAAGGAGATAAAGATAGGGTGAAAGGGGCTAAAATCCCAAAAAAGGGGCTAAAGCCCCAACCAGGGGCTTAAAACCCTTAAAAACCCCAAAAAAGCTATAAATAGAGGGGTGGGGGTCACTCTCAAAACACTTCTCCCTTGCATACTATTATGCTGCCCAAGTGGATGCCTTGAGACCCTTTGTCTCTCAAGCCACCCATACTCCCTCTCCTCCATCTTCCATTGAGCCATAAATCCCCCATCCAAGAGAAGTGCTTCTCCAAGCTAGGGCATGGTGGCCCATTCCATCAAAGAGAAGGTATACCAGTGTTATTTTATGTATTTTCTTTAGTATTTTATTTGTTTTCTAATCCATGGTTTGTTTGTAGGTTTATTGTCTAACATGTTTTTGCAGGTATTTTGGTTCTAACATTTGTTTGCAGGTTGTTGGAGCTAAATCCTAACAGTGTTTGTATAGGGGTTTCCAGCCATTTCCCTTTATTTTCTTCCTTTCTATTCTTTATTTCGGCTTTGTCCATTTTTACTGCATTTAATGACCATAACCCTACCCTTCCATCCTATAGACAGAAGGTAGCCATTCTTGCCTTGTAGCAAGGGAGAAATCTCTGCTACAGAACTGACGATCATACCAGGTCGAACCCACAGGATCCCTGGGTCTGTTTTTCAAAATTTCAAATTTTAGTTTAGTTTTTTGTCCTAGGTCAAATTTTCTGT
The DNA here is from genome assembly GCA_001517045.1 of Pseudotsuga menziesii. Taxonomy (NCBI): domain Eukaryota; kingdom Viridiplantae; phylum Streptophyta; class Pinopsida; order Pinales; family Pinaceae; genus Pseudotsuga; species Pseudotsuga menziesii. Next base: position 1,258,164 of record LPNX010210979.1, read on the forward strand.
TAAATATAGTTTAAAATCTTGTTTATTTACAGTTGTTGTTATTGCTGAGCCTCCACAAGGAAAATCCTAGTCCATTTGGCCACAGTACAGGTTATTGTCGGTCGAATTTGAATCGAGGTCAAAAAAGTTCACCTTTCAGAGTAGGTTGCACTTATCGGGCCCAAACAGGGGACCAGGTTGCTCATTTGGGCCTCACAGGTGTGACCAGGTCACCCTTTTACCCCCGAAAGGTGTGACCCCCTTCCAAAATACAACCCGCTTCTGTTTGCAAAATCTAAGCGACCCCCTCGTCTGTTTCTGGAAAAATTTGGTGACACCCTCTCCACATTTGACCTAAAACGTGTGATTTGTCACTCATGATTGGTTTTTTAATAATTAAGGACTGTTAGTGTAGCTCAGCCGCCTCTATCCATCCAAATTATTTATTTCTATTTTTGTTTATGTTAATGACAATTTCATGTACATAACAAAGTGTAAATTAAAAATTTAATGCATTAATGAATATAGTTGGACTAAAACTCACTTAAAATCAACAATATTGATTACCCTTCCTCCTCTACCCAGTCATCACCCTCCAAGGTATTCTGGGATAAGACGAAGGGCATAGCTCGTATAGTAATAGGCACTTCACCCAATATTGTTCGAAACCACTAAAAATGGGTGACTTGGAAGGTAGAGGGGGTAGAGAAGGAGGGCTTCTCACGGTGCTCAGTGTCCTCCCTATTGACCAACCTTACATCCGAAAGGTGACCTGTGGATCTACGGATGGGCTTAGTCCCATTGTGTTGAGAGCCCAACACCTTTTCTTGGTTCAAGAATAATATAGGTGTAAGGTAGTCACTCAGTGAGGCTATCACAATTCAGGATAAAAAATGGTACATGTCTACAAAATTTCTATTTATTGACTGCTTTCATCCACAATGATATGAACTCTACAGAATATTCATAAACCATTTGTAGCCACCAGATAACATAAAAACAAAAATACATACACACCATACCATGTAAATCAACCCAACTCAGTTCATGATGCTGAGAGAGCCACTAAAATTTATAAATTTACACTAAGTTAAAAATATGTAGTATTTGAGGACATAAGTCCTTGACTGCCTTAACCATGGGAATTACTTGGGCTCAGCCCAAAAACTCATTGTGAGGAGTACCATGGGAACCCCAAAGTAGTTGGCCACTGAGAGGAATTGCCAAGCAAAACAGGCAACGACCCCCACTGATTGAGTAGAACGCCCATGAGGAAAAATCCAAGCATTGTCTTCTAGTAGTCTTGGTGGTTGAGTGACCACCTACAGCCAATAGGAAGCCATTGAAATTGGGGTCCAATAATCATTACCACCAAATTGACATTCAAACTTAACACAATTGATCCCTCACGCTCTTCCTCACGCCTAAGAGGAAAACCACCACAATTCGGGTCATTAAATCGACATCATCAAGACCATTCTCAATGACCTCTCACACCATCATAAGGCCACACCACCTCTAATTCAGATTCAGACCCATATCAGTCTGAACCAGATCTACACACTGCACCATCAAGCCACATGGCTGGTGCAAACCCAGATCCATTTTTTAGCATAGCAATTGCTAGTGGACCCATGTCCACACCACAAACCATCACCAACAACCCTGTAGGTGGCCCCAGCATGGTTATGCAAACTGTGATAATTCAGTTGCCACCACCCATATTTACCAGTCAAGTTGTCCCACCTACAACACATGGGGGAAGTGGCCCTTCCACATACACTGCCCCTCCTGTCACACATGGGGGCAGTTTCCCTTCCACATACACTGCCCCTCCTGTCACACATGGGGGAAGTGTCCCTTCCACCTACACTACCCCTCCTGTCATACATGGGGGCAGTGTCCCTTCCAACACACTGTCCCTCCCACCACATTTGGGGGCATTGGCCCATCCACAATGGTGCCACAAGTACCCCCATCAATGTAGATGCATTATACACTTACAAACCCCAACACCATGGCTGCCCCATCTCACATCAACCTAGGCTCAAACCTTCCTTTCATGGTACATCTCAACTTGCCTAATTTGGCTCAGTTAACAAATGACCCCAACCACCATCAAAATTTCTATCCTCCCATGCCAACCAAACTGCCCTCAGATATTCCCAAGTTTGAAGGGAAGGTAGGGGAGTGCCCCTAAAAACACATCATGACATTTCATCTATGGTGCTCATCAAATAGCATCATCGATGATTTGATCAGGCTAAGGCTATTCCAACACACCCGCACAGGTGTTGCAGCCAAATGGTACATTGAGCTACCGCAAGCCAAGTACCCATATTTCAATTCCCTGGCTTTCGTGTTCCTGTAGTATTTCCAACTCCCTGTCAGATATGATGAAGGGGTAGAGATCTTGTTATCTTGCCACTAGAACACTGCGACCCACATAAACGACCACATCCATGAGTGGTGGCGATGCCGTAGTTTGTGTAAGATCCAAGTTGATGACATGATCTCCCTATATTGGTTCCTCAAGACCTTACTCCCACCTATCGCAAAGGACATCGCATCTAAACATCCCCAATATGAAGAGGAGGCCATCTTGAAATCCTAGCAGTTTGATCTTATTTATGCACAGTCTAGGTACCTTTACACTATCATTCCAGATGCTCCCCGTGTAGGTACTTCCTACCAGGATGCACCGAGGGCATCCCATGCTGCAGATGGGATCATAGGCTTGGTCTCTCACCAACCATAGCACCTTCCAACACCACCTGCAGTACCACCACAACCAAGTAACACTGCTAGTGTTACCTACCAAAACCAAACTTCGGACCATGCAAGAATGATGTCCCAGTATGGAGCCACAACTTCTTATGCACAACCTGCACCATCGCAGCAGGATCAGGCCTTGGCTTGGCTAACACAACAATACGCGGGGAAAATTCCCACATTTATGGCACCACCACCCACCCAAATATACTATGCACCACCAATGCAAGTGGTTCAAACCTCTACCCCTGCTCCACCTACTCCGTTGGGACAAGTGTTTGCACAACAAAACCGTCCCAACCAGCCAGCCCCCAATAATCAATAAGGGCAAGATAGGAATAACCAACCCCGGAACCAAGGCAACAATCAACAATAGGGAGGCGTTCAACAACCAAACCCTCCCAACAATGTCGCGGTAAACCGGCCAGCCCAAAATCCTCCATGACCAAATGCACCAAGACGTAATTCCCCATTGCGTACAAACCAACCATGCACACTCTGTGAGGTTTACGGGCACTACACATTCGAGTGCCCCTTCATGGGTTGTGCTAAGCAAGCCATTAGGACCGAGGTTCAACATGCCACCACCACAACGGACCAAGCCCAACCCAACCTGGCACCACAAGGGCCTCCTCCTATGGTGCTTCAAAACCCATTACCAGTCCAAGAATTGGTGGCAACCGCACCCCCTCCCCAACCCAATCCCAATGCTCCGGGGGCACCTCCCACAGCAGAAACAGGTGTCCACCACCTGCTAGCCATGACAACGGAAGAGTTCAATCTACAAACTAGATGAAATCCGTATGGAACCAACACCAAACCCATTGACACATCAGTGGAATATACATATAAAATAGTCAATGCACCTCTTCAATTACCCCCTTTCTTGCCCCCCCCCATATGCCGGGTTGCTAATAATGCCATGGCTAGAGCTGCTATCAGCTTCAGCATCGTGGATGATTTGGCCCAAACACCTACTGCCATGTTTTCCCTTGAGGTACTCAAAACATGCCCAATGCAATGAAAAGCCTTACTATCCGCCCTTGGTGTAGTCGATCCCTCTGACTCCAAGCTGATCACATTTGACACAAAGAATGGAGAACCACAAATGCCATCAACCATTACCTTTCAAATCTTGGTGTCTATCCAGAATTTGGTTGTGCACCAATGCATAGTGGATGAGGGGTCATCCACGTGCTTTATGTCTACCCTAGTTTTCTAGAAACTTGGATCCTCAATTCTAAAACCATCCTCCACAACTCTACGGGCTTATGATGGCCATCCCACTAAAGCCGAAGGAATCCTCCCCCACATCCCCATCACATTAGCCGAGAAGACAGTTCTGATTGACATAGAGGTTGTCAATGCTCAATTGGACTATAAAATTCTCCTCGAAAGAAGTTATATGTACACCATGAAAGCTATTGCATCAACTATCTTTTGTCTCATGATGTTCCCCCACGAAGGGAAAATCATGACGGTTGACCAACTGACTTATCACGATCCGCAAGGGATAACGTCACCAGCCAATGTTATCCCTACGATCAACACCATTGATCCACAAGGGATGACCACACATGCAAATGTTATCCTTGTGGTCAACACCATGGTTGACAACATACCAGCCTCCCCATTGTTGAATGTGGGCCTGTTGCAGCTGCAACATTTTCCCAATTTTCAAAAAATTGGGACCCTCCTTTAAAATTTTGTCCTGCTTAGTTTGTTGGGATTGCTTGACTTTACTGTGAGTTTGATTTTTTGAGGATGATTGTTGAATGAATATATTTGTATGATGATGCTGCCTTTTTGGCTTAACTTATAACTTACGGTGATTTCTTATTTTGCTGTTGGAGATTGTTGAGTTATGAATCGGGTCTGTAGTCAACTACGCAGCCAGCGTTGCAGAGGCTCAATGGAATAATGACCCGATCCACAACTATGTCTTCCACCGATGCACTTTGTTTTATTTTTATTATTTTCAGCATTTTGTTTTGTCACCATCGAAACACTAGTACCTTGTATTGCCTCTGTTTCGGATGGCAAATTGCAAGCACCGCGACAGAATTTTTTACCTTTGGTGATCCCATGGTTTGATTTTGTATTTTTGTTCTTGTCGCTGTCGGCGCCGTGTTGGGCATTTGAATTGGGAGATTAGTTTTTGTTTTTCCAATCGCCGTCCTTCTCATTTTTCACTAAATCCTTAGTCTATTGGTGTTCCACCATTGCGGCTCCAGAGCGGACTAAACTTCTGCCTTATAGATTTTCTTTTCACCGATGTTCAGTTTTTCGCCTTGGTTCACTTAATGTTCGGTTCTTTTTCTCCGATTTTTATTGGTCTGCGAAACCTCTTGTCTTTGTAGCTTCCGTCGTTGTGGAGTTTTAACATACTAATAGTTCGAGGCTATAGCAATTTTGAGCTTCGATGTTGAGGTTTTTAAGTGTGTGTTTCACCGATGGCTTTCATTGTATTACATAACTCATAGCGTCTCTGTCGCCCGTCGTTGCGGCTCATTAGCAGGTTGATCGCCGATGCATTATTTGTCCTGCCGCCCAATATGCGATGTTTTTCCCGCCGAGTGTTTTCACCAGGGTATATATATATATATATATATATATATATATATTAGGGGGGGGTCATTTTTCTATTATTTTTCCTGTGAACTTGTGCCTGCATAGTCCTTGTTTATTTGCACTATGCGTTGTACCTAGCTGTCAGGATCTCGTTCATGGGTGGCGTCGCCGTGGAACTGTCGGATTCTCCTTGTCGACTGCATAGCTCATTGTCAGGTAGGCCAACCATGATTTTACCTTTCTTTTGAGTTTTTGGAACTAGGGTCTCATCTTTGGGTTAGGTTTTTCCCACCATAATAGATGGGTGTATATCTCTGAGTTTGTTTCCTATCAGCGTATATGGTGGTTCACTCTGACAGTTAGCAGATGGGGGGTTTTTTTCATTTTTCTTGAGTGTTTGTTGCGAAGCCATTATGGTTTTTCAAACCCTGTTTGACTGTCTAGGAAATTGGTGTAGATGAGCGTTACATTGTCTGCAACAATTTTTCTGGGTGTGCGTTTGGCCGTCCGGAGAAGAAAGGTTTCATTTATTTCACCATAGGTTTTACCCTAGTTTTCTTCGGCACGTCGGAAGATTTGAGTTCGTCTGTTTTGGTTTCCCACGTGTTCCAGATAGAGTCGCATTTTTTTTTAGAGACGAGCCTCATTGATGAGATTTATGTTTGAGCAAGAAGTTAGAACGCATTCTACTGAAAGTTACTGCTTTTTGCTTTAGGATTGATCAAACTGGTTTTTCTTCACCTAGTGTCATCTTTAGCCTCGCCGGTGGATGTTTGACATGTTGGCAAGGTTATGATACATGTTGACAATCATGATTAATTTTAGTCATGGGAACATTTTAGGGTTTTTCTAGACTTATAATTTTGGAGAAGTATTTGCTAGTTAGTCCCGATTTTTGCATTTGCATAGGTTTAACTGTTGCAAGTATGGAAGAGGTAAATGTTTTGACAGTTTTCTTCATTCTTTGAATACTGGTTAAAATCCCAAATAGCCTAAATGCATTTTGGTTTATGAGAGGACAACTTTGTTAAAGGAGAGATGTCAAAGAGGCAAAAAAAGAAGGCTCCTGTTGCCGAAAGGGAACCTGAGGTGGAAATTATTACAAAGGTTGAGTATGTTTATGAAGATATTAGAGCCACCACCAAGGTGGAACCTGAATACAAGTGGGGCGATATTTATATACTTATTTCAAACTAGGAAGTGCCTGATACCGGGTTTGAAGAATTAATAATATATGCCAACATTGAAAAATCTTCCTTGATGAAGATAGCTACTAGATGTGAGCTTTTCCCATGCTTAGAAGTGATTGGATGGATTCTACCTAGGGCAGATGTGACTACTATGATTATGGCCAATACTGCTAAGTAGGGCTATGCTGCTTACAGTCCTGGCTATGTCTCATTAGCTTATCACTTACCACGGGGACTTCACTTAGTGAACATCTCACATAGCACGTGCGATTGTGGGATATTAAAGAATACCCTTAATTTCGAGAGATATTGAACCAAACACTTTTTGTTGAAATATCCTCCCAATACTTAAAACCTCCTCCCCACCCCTTTTTATATCTCAATCCTTATAAACCACCCTACCCACCCCAACCTTAAACCCCTCATCCCCCCAATACCTGCAATATATTGGTTCAATTTTTAATCATTTTAAAACCCACAATATGAACTAACGTGATAGGATATTGGTCAACAAGTGAAGCCCCCGTGTCACTTACCTCCAGCCTAGGTTTACCTAACTAAATATTGGTTGAAGAGAATTAACTTAGACCTAGTTGAAACAGTAAAAAGAATGATGATACCTTGTAAGAAGTTCTGAACCAGGCCATCGGATGAATATGACACAGCTACTCTAAGAACCCCTTATAGGTTTATTGCATTAATGCTGAACATAATTTTTGGGAGGGCCCATGGTAAAATATTCAAGTTAGGATGGGTTCCTATTATTTTCTATGTAGCCACCCAGGGGACTGCATTTTACTGGGAGAGCATTGTGTCCAAAAATCTCTCAGCATGCATTTATTCAGCTCTGGGGGGGGTGTCTCAGAAAAAGTCTAAGTTCTACATGAGCTCCATATTAATTGATTGTATACTATGCCACCAACCATTTCCAGACCTAAAGTGCATATGGCACAGGGACAGAACCCCTGTGTACACAAATTACAAGCTGTTATGGGCACACAAATACTATAGTCATTACCAAGAAATTTGTGAACATTTTATTATGCCCTTGTATACGTTGATTTTCTCAAAAGAATGCAATTGCATGTCTGAGGAGGCATTGAAAGTCATTGAGGAGTATGCAAATTACTACTTGACTGAGGAAGGGATGTATATTAGGATGTATGATTGCTCTAGGGCACCTTCTTTGCTTCCCAAATATGCCACTGATTATGTGGTGCACGAAGAGGCAGTTAGAAAGGTTTATTTAGATGGTATAGGAAGTTTCCTTCTTGAACAAAAGAAGGAATCCTATCCTCCCATACCTTTCAGATTGGGCAACTATAAATTTGCAAAAGTTAAATTCACTACAGATTTTGTACAGGAACTGGAGCATTTTCACTTTGGAGAGATGAACTTCTATAGAAATGATTCTCAGAACAAAGTTGCAGAACATTGCAAGGAGGCCAATGTGAATTTTGAATATACAAACCATTGGGATAAGGATGAGGAAATTTCTAGAAATGCAAAAAATATGACTGCATTAAAAAGAAGATTTAAAAAGAAGATCACCACTAAAGGTGGTAAGGGCTAAGCTGAATAGAAGAAAGTTGATGAAGAGGAGGCCAGGAAAAGAGAAGAAGATGCTAGGAGACTAGCATAGGAGGTTGAGAGTTGGCTTAAGAGTGAGGAAGAAGAAAGGAAGAAAGTTGAACAATAAGCAACAAAGAATGCAGAGGAAGTTGCAAAGAAGGCAGAGGAAGCTACCAAGAAGGAAGAAGAAGAAAGGAAAAAGAAAGAAGATGAAGAGCTAAAGAAGAAGGAGGCTGAAAGTCTGAAGCTAACAGGGCCCACAACAAATCAACAAACTTCTAACCCTGCAGACACTCAAGAAGTGCAAGATTAGGATTGTCCTGAGTCTCAAGAGCCTGATGCAATTGCTGGAAGCAATTTAGGGCAGGTTGTTGTTTCTAGATTAAGGCTGATACCTTTTGAACAGAAGAAAGGGGAAGAAGTCCCAGATTTCAGTACCATTTTTTATGAAAGAGAAAAGAAGAGGATTGTGAAAAGGACTGAGAAGAAGGTTGAAACATGTGGACAATCAAGGATTATGGTCACTGATAAAACCTTGGTACATGGGACAGACAAGGACCCAAGACTGACAATTCTAGCTGGAGCAGCATTTATCCACACCACTGAAGATAATGTAGATTGAATAATGACAGACCTTGAGCAATCAAAGAAAAATGCTTCCCAATTAAAGGACACTCTGAGGATGGAGAGGGATGAAGGCCACAAATTAAAGAGAAAGTTTGAAGATATGTGAAATGAAGTGAAGTATTCAAAAGCAAAGCTTCAGTCCCTCCAAGAAGACAAGAGGTCTTTGGAAGTTGCTATTGAAAGGACAGGAAAAGATGCTCTGGGTAACTTAGCAAAATTGTAGCAGGAATACCAGGAGCTAAAGACAGAGAGGGATGGACTAAAAACAAATTATGAAAAACTTCATGTAGAAAGATACCAACTACAAAGCAAATTTGGGGAGTTGGAAACACAAAGGGCTATCATGGAGGAGACAGAAAAACAATTTCAAGTACAAGCAACAGAGTTTAAAAGACAAATTGCTTCACTAGAAGCATCTTTGAAAGAGGCCACAGAACAACAAACCAGTATCCAAACTTTTAAAGAGCATGTCCTAACACAAAGAAGTAGAATGCACCAACTGCAGGTGTCCATAGAAGAAGAAAGATGTAGAGTCTTGCAGGTAGATAATAGATTGGAAGAAATTTTGGAAACTACCTTGTATTTTGTAGATAGGTCTCAGGACATTTTAGAAGTACAGACGGGAAGGATAGGACGGTTGGAGGCCAATGAAGAGATTCCTGTAGACTTACCAGCAAAATATCAACCCGACTTAAAGCAGGATTATCACTTGTTGGAGTTTGCAATAAACACAGTAGAAGAGTTCAAAAAGGCTGTAAAGAAAATGAGAGGAGCTTGCACCGAGTATTGCAGAAGGTTGCTGATCACTTATACCCGATACCAGGTGGCTCCCGATCAGATATTAGATGCATTTCTAGAACATGACATGTTCATAGAAATGTTGTAGAGCATATATCAAGAGGATGAGCAGAGGATTCAACAGGTCAAGGCCCTGGATGAACAGATCTTGAAAGATGAAGTGGCTCATTCAGCAGTAAGTGTACAGTTACTTGAAGATCAATTGCACTTGAGCTTAGCAAGAATTGAAGTGATTAAAAATCAGGCTACAAAGTTTGAAATTAACATTCATTTTCTAGAGCCTTTAGAATTTGAAAGCATAGCCTCAAAAGCCCAAGCGTGGAAAAAGTTCCTAAATAATCAAGCAGGGCCCTATAATTAAAGTGCTTTATTAGTTTGTTTAAATGTAATATATTGTAAATTGTATGAGCACTCAATATAAAAATAATTTTGGGAGATGAAACGTTGGGGAAACCTAGGAGTCATTTGTTGCAGCCCAAAAGTTTTGCCTTTTGTATAAGTATAGGAGAGTTAGATAGAGAAAAGGACTTTTTCCCAGTTAGACTTGTGAGAACATGTTGTAAGAGGAACTATTTCGTTTTGCAATAATATGATTACAATTTTTCTTGTTGGAGAAAGCTTTGGTGGAATGTTCGAATGCTGTGCAATGGATGATGTTGAAGAGGAACTATTTCGTTTTCAGCTTTTATTCATTAACTGTGAGATTGTTCTAACTTGTTGAACCTATGTTCTTGAATGAATGTTCTCTGGTTTATTTATGATAATTTCCACTATGAGTAATGAATGTTTTCACAAACAATGAGCTATCTTATTGTTCATCTATCTATTCATGTTTATGTGTTTTGAATCAAAGAACAACTACCCATGATTTTTCTTAATGCATGAACAGTAATACATTACTCATTAAAATATAATCTCGCTCCCTAGGGACAACTTAGTTAGTTTTTCCTGCTGTGTCTTATTTAGATGCGAGGGAGTTTAAGATGAGAGGTAAGAACCTACGCATCACATTGTGACCACTCCTCATATTATTTATCAATCTACATTTTAGATAGGCACTTGCATATCATAATTAAAGTTAAAAAACACAAAAATATACACGGTGGACTAGGCTGCAACCGATAAAACCCTTTATTTTTGTTACTTGACCTACGGTAGCCAGACCGTAAACCAAATGGATTCCCCATACCAAACAGTCATGGGCTAGTTGGGATCGTTAACTGGGGAGAATCCCTTGCTGTTGTTGTCTGTGATTTTCTAGGCCTCAACAGTTTCTAGTGCTAGAAGGAGGGCCACCGGTGAATGGTTGGCTGAGGAAACCCATTTCCTCAAAATTACTCCACCAGTGATAGCTTTGAAAGCAGTTCATTTCCCAATATGAATCCTGAAGAGAAGTGGAAAGAACATTTGTATTCTGTGGACAATGAAGTTCTTAATGATATGAGAAGAAACACTAGGGCTTATGTTAAGAATATTAGAGGATTACCAATTATCCCTGAATTACCAAGAAGAGAGTACAAGAAGAAAGATCGTCCTGTAGTGGAAGACTCTGTGTTAGTTGGAGATTGGGAAGAACTTATAGAAACAGATTTACAGGATGTGGTTCAGCCTTTGAATCAAGTAGGACCTGATACACCTAATGGTTCACTGGTTTGTACTCCTATTCATTCACCACCTCACTCTCCACCTAGACTCATGGCAGGCATAAATGTAAATCAGCCACCTAACCCACCAAATCCACCACCTTCTTGGAAAGCTAGATCACCTTTAAACCTAACACCTCCTTTGCATGACCTACCTCAATATTTTGAGAAGATGTTGCCCAAGTTTGATCCAAGTGAGAAAATTTTAGTAGATGACCATTTGCAAAGTTTCTACTTGGCCATAGAAGGATTAAGGGCTAGAGAACATGAAGATGTAGTCTGCAGACTTTTTCCACATACCTTGAAAGGAGCAACAACCTCATGGTATTTTGGTCTACCTGCAAACTCAATCCCAGATTGGGATACTTTTGAAAGGATATTTAGAAGCAAATATGCAGCCCAAAAGACCCATGCGGCACTAATGAAATGTTTAGATGCTTTGAAGAAAGAAAGAAAAGAAAAGGTGCATAATTTTACTCAAAGGTTTTCTGCTTATCTTAAGAATTTCTCTACAACTTATAAGCCTTCTGATAAGGTTCTGATTGAGTATTATACCTCAGATTTGGGGCCTGACTTGGATATGTTTGCAAAAGCTCAAGTTAAACCTATGTTATTGAAGACTTATGAAGAAGCTAAAAGAGTAGACGCTGAAAAAGAAAGCATAGAAGATTACCCTGAGCAATTTGGAGAATTTTTTTTTGGGAAGAAAGCCTTATTACTGTCAAAACCTAAAGAGGAGCAATCACATGATTTTGAGGGAATGTTAAAAATGATGCAGAAGCTTTCCAATAGAATAATAGATTTGGAAAAAGAAAAGGAAGCTCAGAAAGCCTATAATCTATACTACAAGAGAAGAGAAGATAACAATCAATCCAAACCTCCTCCACACAGTCTTGCATCAATGAACTTAACAGAGGTAGGTATGGATAATTTTTGCACTTTCCACCAGCAGCCCCATTCTGAAAAAAATTGTCCTCAATGGATAAATTCAATGACTTTAGTGATGGACCAGCTGTTAGATTCCAAATTAACAGAGGATAATGATGAAGAAGAAAAGGTTGGTAAAGCTACAGAAAATGACGCCATGGTTTTATGGGACCGTGTCTCGCTTTTTGATACAGAAGAAAGTACTATAAAATAGGAGGAGATATCGAAAACAAATATGACAACAAGAAGCCTGGATTTGGGAATAAAGACAATTCCATATTCTCAAAGATCAAGAAATTGCAAGAGAATGTAAAGAAACAACCGGCGAAAGACATAGATAATGAGATACCTACTATTATCAGTCAATATTTGAAGCAAATCAACATGCCTACCAAGCCTATTGAAGACAAAGTGGGTAATGTCAAGGAAAATCTCAAAACACCTGAAGAACCAAGGGAAGAGCTACCCACATAAAACCAATCTATAGAAGAAATTGTTGAAGTAAGTGTGGGAGGAAAGACTATGTTCAAAACCCCACCATTCCTTTTGACTTTGGAACTTTTGAATCATAAGGTGCACAATTGTTTGGTAGATTATAGATCATCAGTAAATGTTATGCCACTTGCAGTTTGCAGAAAGATTTATGGACAGCCTAAACCTACTGCCTGGGAGGTTACTCAATTAGACATGACTAATGTGAAAGTAGTCGGGGAAATGGAGAATGTTTTGATTCGATTATCTGTAAATGAAAAGATATGTCAGTACATTGATATCATGGTAGCAGACATACCTGATGGTTATGGAATTATTTTTAATCAAGGTTGGTCAGTGAAACTAAAAGGGTATTTTGCTTTAGATTGGTCACATCTGTGGTTGCCTCATAAAGGAAGCCCAACTCAGATCAAAATTTTAAGAGAACCCTACATGAGACACACTGTCACTAAATTGGACAAGGAAAATGAAGCAGTAAAATATGTATTGGGGAATTATCTAATTGCACTTGAACTGGGACATTTTGCATCAGAAGAAGCCAACAACATATCAGACACCCAGCCTGATCTCCTTCAATGTTCACGGGCTGATGAGATTGATTGTAGATCAGTAGATGAAATTTTTGTTTCAAGAACGGTAGAATTTGATAATGGTTAGGTCTCCCCCATTTTGTAGTCAAGCCTATCCCCTTAAATTACAAATTGCCAGATCTATAGGGGTGGGCAGAGAACTGACCAGTTAGTGGTTTAGTTCTAAAATTTTATTTTATTTTCTTTGTTTGTTGTTTTTTTTTTATAACCTTGTACACAAATAAATTGATTTGGAGGTGTACTCTGATTTATTTCATTGCTGCTTGTCTTTAGTTAAATTTTATTTTGTATTTCAATAAAAGGGGAAAACTTTTGGTTGCATGGAAAGAATCAGAGTCTTGGATTAACTAAAATCCTTGGCATAAGAATGTGTATTATTGTTTTATCTCATAGAATTTTTCTAGTTAAGCAGTTTTCCTAAATGGCTATGAACACATTGAAGTCCTGCTTAATCCCTATAAAATAACTCAGGATCAAAAGGTCTGGAATACTATTTCGAGGCTCCATCCATTTCACATTTAAAATTTCCGAGGGGGTGACAGCAAAAGACCCATGGAAAGGAAGCAGGGTAAACAATATATTATATATAAATGATCCCATGCTGAAAATTCGAAAGCCAAGGCTGATAAGAGTCAAAACTCCTAAAAAGCAATATCTATCAAAACCAAGTAGTGAATCATATAAGTACAAATTTTCCAAAATTTCTTCTCCATTCGTGAGCTGAAAATTAAATACATCTCTCACACAAAAGGAAACTATGGATAGAGGAGCCTAAATAAAAATTCAGAAAGAGGGCATGAGAAGTACTCAAAAAGGACAAAAGTTCAAAAGCACAAAAAAGTGCAAAATGGCATGGGAATGAGGAACAAATGAATATCTCTGTTTATCATATGTTACAATCCTGTGGTGTCCAAGCTGGAAGCTACCTAAAGGCAGAAGTAAAATTAAACTCACCTACTTGGCCTCAGAAGAGTTTTCTTAACTTTGAGATTTTGGGTTCCATTCTCCTAAAATTGGACTATCCTCAATGATTAAAAGTACATATATTTTCCATTGGGGAAATCTAGACATCTAGAAAAATTTGACATGTTGGTTTTATTGCTAAACAGTCTGTTATTTAAGGAAGATTTAATTCAAAGATCTTGGTTCACTAGGTAGTCGCCAATTGTTGCAACTGCAACGTTTTCCCAATTTTCAAAAAATTGGGACCCTCCTTTAAAACTTTGTCCTGCTTAGTTTGTTGGGATTGCTTGACTTTACTGCAAGTTCGATTTTTTGAGGATGATTGTTGAATGAATATCTTTGTATGTTGATGTTGCCTTTTTGGCCTTACTTCTGAATTACAGTGATTTCTTATTTTGTTGTTGGAGATTGTTGAGTTATGAATCTGGTCTGTAGTCACCTACACAGCCGTTGTTGCAGAGGCTCAATGGAATAACGACCTGATCCACAACCATGTCTTTCATTGATGTGCTTTGTTTTATTTTTATTATTTTCGCTGTTTTGTTTTGTCACCATCATAGCACTAGTACCTTGTATTTCTGACGTTTCGGATGGCAAATTGCAAGCACCATGACAGAGGTTTTTACCTTTACCAATCCCACGGTTTGATTTTGTATTTTTGTTCTTGTCGCTATCGACGTCATGTTTGGAATTCGAATTGGGGGATTAGTTTTTGTTTGTCTAGTCGTCGTCCTTCTCGTTTTTCACTAAAGCCTTAGTCTATTGGTGTTCCACCATTGCAGCTCCGGAGCGGACTAAACTTCTACCTTATAGCTTTTATTTTGATCGATATTCGGTTTTTCGCCATGGTTCGCTTAATGTTCGGTTCTTTTTCCCCGATTTTGACTGGTCTACAGAACCTATTATCTTTGTAGCTTCTGTCATTGCGGTGATTTAACATACTAATAATCCGATGCTATAGTCATTTTGAGCTCCGATGTTGAGGTTTTTTAGTGTGTGTTTCACTGATGGTTTTCATTGTATTACGGAACTCATAGAGTCTCCATCGCCCAACGTTGCGACTCATTAGCAGGTTGATCGCCGATGCATTATTTGTCCCATCGCCCAATATGCGATGTTTTTCCCGTCGAGTATTTTCACCGGGGTATATATATATACATTGGGGAGGGGGGGGTTCATTTTTCTATTATTTTCCCTATGAACTCATGCATGCACTGTGCTTGTCGATTCGCACTATGCGTTGTACCTAGCTATTGGGATCTCATTCATGGGTGCACCGTGGAACTGTCAGATTCTCCTTGTCGACTGCACAGCTCATTTCTAGGTAGGACAACCTTGATTTTACCCTCTATTTTGAGTTTTTGGAACTAGGGTCTCATCTTTGGGTTAGGTTTTTCCCACTGTGGTAGATGGGCGTATATCTTTGAGTGTGTTTCCTATCAGCGTATATGGTGGTTCACTCTGACAATTAGCAGACAGGGGGGGGGGGTTCCTTTTTCTTGAGTGTTTGTTGCAAAGTTGTTATGGGTTTTCAAACCCTATCTGACTATCAAGGAAATTGGTGCAGACGAGTGTTACGATGTCTGCACCAGTTTTTCTGGGTGTGCGTTTGGCCATCCGGAGAAGGGAGGTTTCATTTATTTCACCATAGGTTTTACCCTCATTTTGTTCGGGATGCCAGAAGATTTGAGTTCAAATTTTTTGGTTTCTTGCGTGTTCCGGATAGAGTCGCATTTTTTTTTAGAGACGAGCCTCATCAATGAGATTTATGTTTGAGCGAGAAGTTAGAATGCTTTCTACTGAAAGTTAATGCTTTAGGATTGATCAGACTAGTTTTTCTTCACCTAGTGCCATGTTTAGTCTCGCTGGTGGATGTTTTACATGTTGGCAAGGTTATGATACATGTTGACAATCATGATTAATTTTAGTCACATGCACGTTTTAGGGTTTTTCTAGACTTATCATTTTGCAGAAGTACTTGCTATCTAGTCCCAATTTTTTCATTTGCATAGGTTTAACTGTTGCAAGTATGGAAGAGGTAAATGTTTAGACAGTTTTCTTCATTATTTGAATACTAGTTAGAAGCCCAAATAGCCTAAATGCATTTTGGTTTATGATAGGACAACTTTGTTAAAGGCGGGATGTCAAAGAGGCAGAAAAAGAAGGCTCTTGTTGCTGAAGGGGAAACTGAGGTGCAAATTATTACAAAGGTTGAGTACGTTTATGAAGATATTAGAGCCACCACCGGGGTGGAACCTGACTACAAGTGGAGAAATATTTATAGACTGATCTCAAACCAGGAAGTGCCTAATACCGGGTTTGAAGAATTAACAATATATGCCAACATTGAAAAATCTGCCTTAATGAAGATAGCTACCAGACCTGAGCTTTTCTCATGCTCAGAAGTGATTGGATGGATTCTTCCTAGGGAAGACATGACTACTATGACTCTGGAAAATACTACCAAGTAGGGCTATGGTGCTTACAGTCCTAGCTATGTCTCATTAGCTTATCACTTACCTCCAGCCCAGGTTTACCTAACTGAATATTGGTTGAAGGGAATTAACTTAGACCTAGTTGAAATAGTAAAATGAATCATGATACCTGGTAAGAATTTTTGAACCAGGCCATCGGGGGAATATGACACAGCTACTCTAAGAACCCCTTATAGTTTTACTGCGTTAATGCTGAACATAATTTTTGGGAGGGTCCATGGTAAAAGATTCAAGTTAGGATGGGTTCCTATTATTTTCTATGTAGCCACCCAGGGGACTGTACTTAACTAGGCAAGCATTGTGTCCAACAGTCTCTCAGCATGCATTTCTTCAGCTTTGGGAGGGGTGTCTTAGAAAAAGTCTAAGTTCTACATGAGCTCCATATTAATTGATTGTATACTATGCCACCAGCCATTTCTATACCTAAGGTGCATATGGGACAGGGATAGAACCAACCATTTCCTTCTTGAACACAAGAAGGCATCCTATCCTCCCATACCTTTCAAATTGGGTAGCTATAAATTTGCAAAGGCTAAATTCACTGCAGATTTTGTACAGGAACTGGAGCATTTTCACTTTGGAGAGATGAACTTCCATAGAAATGATTCTCAGAACAAAGTTGCGGAACATTGCAAGGAGGGCAATGTGCATTTTGAATATACAAACCATTGGGATAAGGATGAGGAAATTTTCATAAATGAAAAAAATATGACTACTTTAAAAAGAATATTTAAAAATAAGATCACCACTAAAGGTGGTAAGGGCCAAGCTGAACAGAAGAAAGCTGATGAAGAGGAGGCCAGGAAAAGAGAAGAAGATGCTAGGAGACTAGCACAGGAGGCCAAGAGTTGGCTTAAGAGTGAGGAAGAAGAAAGGAAGAAATCTGAACAAGAAGCTGCAAAGAAGGCAGAGGAAGCTACCAAGAAGGAAGAAGAAGAAAGGAAAAAGAAAGAAGAAGGAGGCTGAAAGTCTGAAGCTGACAGGGTCCACAACAGATCAACAAACTTCTAACCCTGCAGACACTCAATAAGTGCAAGATCAGGATTGTCTTGACTCTCAAGAGCCTGATGCAACTGCTGGTAGCAATTTAGGGCAGGTTGTTGTTTTTGGATTAAGGCTAATGCCTTTTGAACAGAAGAAAGGGGAAGAAGTCCTAGATTTCAGTACCATTTTTTATGACAGAGAAAAGAAGAGGATTGTGAAAAGGACTGAGAAGAAGGTTGAAACATGTGGAAAATCAGGGATGATGGTCACTGATAAAGCCTTGGCACATGGGACAAACAAGGACCCAAGACTGACAATCCAAGATGGAGCAGCATTGATCCACGCCACTGAAGATAATGTAGATCAAATAATGACAGACCTTGAGCAATCAAGGAAAAATGCTGCCCAATTAAAGGATACTCTGAGGAAGGAGAGGGATGAAGGCCATAAATTAAAGAGAAATTTTGAAGATATGAAAAATGAAGTGAAGTATTCAAAAGCAGAGCTTCAGTCCCTCCAAGCAGACAAGAGGTATTTGGAAGTTGCTATTGAAATGACAGGAAAAGATGCTCAGGGTAACTTAGCAAAATTGTAGCAGGAATATCAGGAGCTAAAAACAAAGAGGGATGGACTAAAAATAGCTTATGAAAACCTTCATACAGAAAGAGACCAACTGCAAAGCAAAGTTGGGGAGCTGGAAACACAAAGGGCTACCATGGAGGAGACAGAAAAACAATTTCAAGTACAAGCAGTGGAGCTTAAAAGACAAATTGCTTCGCTAGCAGCATCTTTGAAAGAGGCCACAGAATAGCAAACCAGTATCCAACCTTTTAAAGAGCATGTCCTAACACAAATAAGTAGAATGCACCAGCTGCAAGTGTCCATAGAAGAAGAAAGATGCAGAGTCTTGTAGGTAGATAACAGATTGGAAGAAATTTTGGAAACTACCTCGTATTTTGTAGATAGGTCCGAGGACATTTTAGAAGTCTTGACAGGAAGGATAGGAAGGTTGGAGGCCAATGAAGATATTCCTACAGACTTACTAGCAAAATATCAACTAGGCTTAAAGCAAGATTATGAATTGTTGGATTTTTCAATAAACACAACATAAGAGTCCCAAAAGGCTGTAAAGAAAACGAGATTAGCTTGGACCGAGTATTGCAGAAGGTTTCTAATCACTTATAACCGATTCCAGGTGGCTGCTGAGCAGAGATTAGATGCATTTCCAGAACATGACCTATTCATAGAAATGTTGCAGAGCAGATATCAAGAGGATGAGCATAGGATTCAACAGGTCAATGCCCTGGATGAACAAATATTGAAAGATGAAGTGGCTCATTTAGCAGTTAGTGTACAGTTACTTGAAGATTAATTGCGCTTGAGCTCAGTAAGAATTGAAGTGATTAAAAATCAGGCAGCAAAGTTTGAAATTAACATTCGTTTTCTAGAGCCTTCAGAATTCGAAAGCATAGCCTCAGAAGCCCAAACATGGAATTTTTTTTTAAATAATCAAGCGGGGCCCTCTATTTAAAGTGCTTTATTAGTTTGTTTAAATGTAATATATTGTAAATTGTATGAGCACTCAATATAAAATAATTTTGGGAGATGAAATGTTTGGGAAACCCAGGAGTCATTTGGGGCAGCCCAAAATTTTTGCCTTTTGTATAAGTATAGGAGATTTAGATAGATAAAAGGAATTTTTCCCAGTTAGACTTGTGAGAACATGTTGTAAGAGGAACTATTTCATTTTGCAATAATATAATTACAATTTTTACTGTTGGAGAAAGCTTTGGTGGAATGTTCGAATGCTGTGCAATGGATGATGTTGAAGAGGAACTATTTTGTTTTCATATTTTATTCATTAACTGTGAGATTGTTCTAACTTGTTGAACCTATGTTCTTGAATGAATGTTCTCTAGTTTATTTATGATAATTTCCACTATGAGTAATGAATGTTTTCACAAACAATGAGCTATCTTATTGTTCATCTATCTATTCATGTTTATGTGTTTTGAATCAAAGAACAACCACCCGTGACTTTTCTTAATACATGAACAGTAATACATTACTCATTAAAATATAATCTCGCTCCCTAGGGACAGCTTAGTTAGTTTTTCCTGCTATGTGTGATTTAGATGCGAGACAGTTTAAGACAAGAGGTAAGAACCTACGCATCACGTTGTGACCGCTCCTCATATTATTTATCAATATGCATTTTATATTGGCACTTGCATATCATACTTAAAATTAAAAAACACAAAAATATACATGGTGGACTGGGCCGCAATCGGTAAAACCCTTTATTTTTGTTACTCAACCTACGGTAGCCGGACCGTAAACCAGACGGATTCCCCATACTAAACAGTCATGGGCTAGTTGGGAATGTTGACTAGGGATAATCCCTTGGTGTTTTTTCCTGCAATTTTCCAGGCCTCAATAGGGCCCTAGGTTGTTTGCTGATACCACCATGATGGCTCCTTTCCCCTTAGTGTCACCACCATCAACACCAAATGAGACTGTGAACTTGTGCATGCTCTCATCTAGCACCGCTGCACCCAAACAACAACTGCATCCGCAACCCCAACCGCCACCATAACACCGTCCGTAGCCACAACATCAACAGTAGCCGCAACATCTTCTGCAGCCGCAGCATTATGTGTAGCCACAACCACAACCTCATCCCTACATACAACCATGAGGGAGTTATCTAGGATCCTCTCCAATCCATACAATTCCCTTCCTCTTTCCCCCACCTGGTGTCATGAGCAAGCCAATAATGGCTACCCTAAACCTACCCAACTTTACATTGGGAATTCCTGTGTGGTATATTGATCCACCAGCTCAACCACCAATGCCCCACTTAGTCTTAACCCCCATGGAACCCATTGCGGTCGAGTCTCATCCTCCACATGGCCCTAAAAAAAAACCACCGCACCTACACCCACACTGCCCCACCCAAAAAGGGCCAAGGGAAAGAATGTAAAAGCTACTACAGAACCTCGACAGATCCCGCCTTGCGCCATCTGCAAAGAATAGGGCCATCTGACTTAGAACTTCCCTGAGATTCCCATAATCTGCACACATTTGGATGCCATGGATACAATAGAAAACCTCCCCATGGTTGAACTTCCAAGTGGACCAATAGTAAGAAACAAGTCATTAAGAACAAACCATGCTTGCGCCCTTTGCAGATTGTATGGACACTGTTCTCACCATTGCCAAGACTTATCTGAGTTCCAAATGGCTTTAGCCAACCTTAGACAACATTCCCTTGAATCAGAGATCACTCTGATCAAAGAAGTTCACCCCCCACCTCCTTCTTCGGACACCATGTCCATTTACATGATGTCCATTTCTACCAACCCTCTTGTCCCCACCACCACCAACGGTCCATCAAACCTGTCTCTTCCATTGTTTCCACAACCACAGCTCCATCTGTAGCTGCAACCTCAACCTCAATTACCAGGGAAACAGTGGGGTTCATTCCCGATCAATATTTTCCTTTTCCTTTTCCTACCATCCGATATCGTGAGTAAGTCTATCTTGGCAACCTGCAATCTACAAGATTTCACACTGGGAGATCCTGTGTGGTACCTTGAACCACCTACCATACCTCTAAGGCCCTAAGATGTGTTGAATCATGTCCATCCACTTGAGATAATCTTGCACCTACCTCCAGGTCCATCAAAGACTCCTCCCATCTCCAGGCCTGCCCCTCTTCCTCCAACAGAAACTACGGGAAAGGAAACCAAAGACACAACCAATACCATTTTCATGATATCTAGCACCAGTTTCCCTTTCACCTCATTGGTTGTGGAATATCCACTTGATCTATCTTGGCACCACTTACACGATGACGGAGATATATTTAAGACTGATTTTGGTTTTACCCCATTCCCTTTAAACCATAGTGTGGAATCGCTTCTTCCCATAAAATACTAGATTTCGTCATCCCACCTTTCCAATGACCTTCATCTCAGCAAGGGGGCATACCTTTTCGCTGAATCAGATGGCCAACTCTTGAATAAGCTGTGCAACGGGCTCCACCTCAAGAGAGTCTATGCCTGATATAACCACTATGAGTCCCTTATAGCGTAGTTTTTTCCCTTTTTTTGTAACATTTTTACCACAAATAAAAGACCCCAATTCAAGGGCAGCACCATTAGTTGCTAATTCAAAGTCACCCAAAACCTATTCGAGACACCCCTCACACCTCTGGGCCCAAATTTCTATCTCCTTATGAGACGATTGTCTCATGTTTAACAAACAAATTTCAGGACCGTTTCCTAGAAGTTACCTCGATTTCTGAGCCACAACATGGTGATGCAAGTGTCTACAGACCTATACTTGCATCACACTTTCCTACCGCTACTCATGCGAGTTCTCGGGCCACCACTCATGAGGAACATCATTTTTATTTTAAGCACATAATCATCTACTTCATCCACCTCACCTTATGCAGATCACTGGACCATCGTCCGGAGAACGAATCATTTCCTTTGCATGCATTTGGCATATAAATACCTCCAAACTTGCAATCACAATCACATGTAGTCAAGTCTATCCACCACAATTTGCACATGACTCCCCTGAACTTTTACCGAGAGCCACCTCGGTTTGCGTGCCTCTTCTGCATCGAATCACGTGCCTCTGTCATGATTTATCCCATGTATGTATTGGTATGTTTAAGAGCCACTTGCTCCGTCCATCCTCCGTGAATGACATTTGGACCACTATCCACCGTCCCGACATGGGGCACCGCCTATGCCACCATAATCAGTTGACCATACTAGAGTTAGGCTTTAAGCTCTTTTCTGATTCCTAAAAGAATGAAAATATTTCCGAGCACAACTCCTTCCTTTCTCGCTCGTTAAAGTATAGGAAAGGGCATCTACATCGTCTCATTTACCTCCTTTTGTGGACTATGTAGACCATCAAATTAAAAGGACCACCTTGGCATATTCAATCCAAGACCGTTCCCCTCTGCATACTTTTATGCTTTCTCAGACAGAGGGGCCACACTTTACGAAAAATCTCACCATGGGTTGTCCTTAAGCTCTTTTCCAGCCTTCTCATCAAGAAAATATTGCCGAACAAACTTGGTTTTGTTCATGCTCGTAAAATTATCTGAATGATCATCCAGTCAGTATAGGTTTAACCTTTTCTGACCTGATTGGACTACCAACGGTAAAGAAGTCTCTCATCCCCCAAAGGATGGGTGAGCTCTCCTATGTATACTTTTATCCTTTTTTGGGCATAGGAGACTACCAATGAAAAATAGCACCCACTGAATTCTTCTTCTTGCTTTCAGACTCTCTAAAATTGAAAGCACCATCGAGCATTTAATTTCTCGGGCTCGCCAAAAATCCATGAGATCGTTCCACAATGGTAACTCTAGACACCACCCCACAGAAAACAGTTTGACAGCATTCAAAGTCATCTTTGTTCAGATTACTCTGCAATGTGTCTTCCTTGGATCCCATCAATATCAAAAGTGTCCACCTTCCCCAAGTATTTCCCATCTGTAGTGACATTCCCAATATTACAGCTATGATCCCATTCCCGTGAGTCAGTTTCATTCGCTGTCTGGCCTGCCCTACCGTCATACTCTAAACAAAGGAAGTTTGAGTCTACTACACTCCCCATGCCCCTATTCAACTCTTTCCCTACCCCCCCATTCAATGGGTTAGTCCACATATTGCCTCACATCTTTCGGTTATCTCCCTCACGCTTCTGGTCAAGGAAACATCATTGCCTTGACTAGGGTTAGGTTTCCCTCTGTCGATGATAACACACATATTCCAGAGGATAGACCTAGAGGTCCCTGTATCTTGGTTTCATTAACATCATTGATGAGTTCCTCAAACCACTTGAGAGGATTCCTTAGTGCCTCTCGGGATGGTTGTTTCTCATGTGCTCGAATCCAACTACATCATCGTACCGTTGAGATTCCTATAGGTTTTGGTCCGTACAGTATTTGGTCGAAGACCCCGGATGTCACCTAACTCTAGCACATTGATGAGTCTATTCGAGGGACCTAAACAGGTTTATGTCCCTTGTGATTTCCGGGTTGCATTGGAGATAGTGTTCAAAAGCCCCAGCAGCGCTTCTATATAGATTTATGATTGATGTAGCATACTTGTACCACAGAGACTCTGACTTTCCATCAGTGAGTCCATATAGCTATGTACCGTTCCAAATCCAGCAGGCCATCAGCCATGAAGATATAGCATTCCATGAGCATGCCATGGGTCCAATGTAGCAATTCTTCATATCAGTATTGTATTCATCCTCTCATGGAGGAAACCATTATTGTATCATCAGTTGTATATGATAGCCTCTTGTATTCTAGAGCATAGATCACATTATTCTTTCAACATTGTTACGAGCATGGGAATTCCCACCTCATCCATTCACATGTCACACATTATTTGTATCTCACCCATTGATGGGAACCATATTAATACAAAAACCAAAAGCCACCATGCCCCAACCCAAGAAGCACCACCTCTCCGCAATAAATCCTATGATGTCTGTCAGCCATACAATGAGCTCCTACCCTCACACATCAGGGGGCAATCTGTTAACCCAAAAAATACCTCACTCAGCTCTACATGGCCTACACCACCCAAGGACACCCATGCACGACCCTCATTTCACCCCATTGGACCCCCACACCCTCAAAAAGGCTTAAGAATGAGCAAAAGGGCTTAAAAACCCCCAAAAAGAGCCTAAATAGTTCTCCTAGGGGCTAAAGCCTGCAAAAGGGGGCTAAAACCCCTCAAAGGAGATAAAAACACCAAAAGGAGCTAAAGATAGGGTAGAAGGGGATAAAATCCCAAAAAGGGGGCTAAATCCCCAACCATGGGCTTAAAACCCTAAAAAACCCCCAAAAAGCTATAAATAGAGGGGTGGGGGTCACTCTCAAAACACTTCTCCCTTGCATACTATTATGCTGCCCGAGTGGATGCCTTGATACCCTTTGTCTCTCAAGCCACCCACACTCCCTCTCCTCCATCTTCCATTGAGCCATAGCTCCCCCATCCAAGAGAGGTGCTTCCCCAAGCTAGGGCACGGTGACCCATTCCATCAAAGAGAAGGTATACTAGTGTTATTTTTTGTATTTGATTTAGTATTTTATTTGTTTTCTAATCCATGGTTTGTTTGCAGGTTTATTGTCTAACATTTTTTGCAGGTATTTTGGTTCTAACATTTGTTTGCAGGTATTTTGGTTCTAACATTTGTTTGCAGGTTGCTGGAGCTAAACCCTAACAATGTTTGCAGAGGGGTTTCCATCCATTTCCATTTCTTTTCTTCCTTTCTGTTCTTTATTTCAGATCTGTCTGTTTTTACTGCATTTCACCACCAGGAACCTACCCTTCCGTCCTATAGATGGAAGGTAACCATTCCTACCCTGTAGCAAGGGAGAAATCCCTGCTACAGGAATCATCCTGAAGACCTAATTATTGGAAATAAAAGCACTGGAGTGCAGACAAGAAGATAATTTTTGTATCAAACAGAAATAGCACTCTTGTCACACATTGAGCCCAATTCAATCAAAGAGGCATGCAAAGATGAGAATTGGGTCAACGCTATGAATGAAGAATTGGACCAAATTGAAAAGAATCAAACTTGGGAACTGGTTCCAAGATCAAAAAATAAGAATGTCATTGGAACTAAATGGGTGTTTAAAAACAAAGTAAATGAAAATGGGTAAGTAATCAAGAACAAAGCCAGATTGGTATGTAAAGGGTATGATCAAGTTGAAGGAGTATATTTTGAAGAAAATTTTGCACATGTGGCCAGATTAGAGGCAATTAGGATGTTCTTAGCCTTTTCCAGCTACAAAAAATTGAAAGTATACTAGATGGATGTCAAATCAGTATTTCTCAATGGAAACTTAGAAGAGGAAATCTATATTGAACAACCATAAGGATTTCAATTAACTGATAAAGGAGACTATGTCTGTAGACTAAAGAAAGCACTCTATGAGCTAAAACAAACACCCAGAGCATGGCATGCAAGGCTAGATTCTTATTTACAAGTGTAAGGCCTCAAAAGAGGATCAACAAAAAGTAATATTTATTTTAAAATTGTTGATGATAACATGATTATTGTGGAAGCATATGTTGCTGATATTATATTTGGGAGTGATGATGAAAAATGAGTAAGGAATTTTCTAGGAGGATGCAGCAAGAATTTGTAATGTCTTTGCTTGGTGAGCTGAATTTGTTTCTAGGACTACTAGTACAGTTCAAAACAGGAATATTTTTCCATCAGTCCAAGTATGTTAAAGATATGCTCAAGAAATTTCAGTTAGAGAATTGCAAACCTATTTGTACACCTATGACAGTAGGATGGAAACTAAGAAAGGAAGACAAGTCCAAGGTTGTATATCCAAAACACTACAAATCAATGATTGGGAGTTTACTCTATGTAACAGCTTCCAAACCCGATATCAAGCAAGATGTTGGAATGGTGGCTAGATTCCAAGCTGCACCAAAAAAGAGCCATGTTCAAGCTATGAAAATAATCTTTAGGTACTTAAAAGGGACCATAGATCTTGGATTGTGGTACCCTAGCAAGAATTCATTCTCTTTAAATTCCCATTCAGATGTAGAATGGGCAGGTTGTGTAGATGATAGAAAAGTACAAATGGAGGAGCATTATTATTGCAAGAGTCATTGGTAGCTTGGATAAGCAAGAAACATACCTCAATTTCTATGTATACCACTGAAGCTAAGTATATTGCAGCAACAGAATGTTGCACACAAGTGGAATGGATGAAAAAAACCTTACAAGACATCAAAGTAGTGTTTGAAGAACGCACTATTATCTATTGTGATTATACAAGTGCTATAAGTCTTTCCAAGAACCCTGTCCAACACTCCAAAGCAAAACACATTCCAATAAAATACCACTATCTAAAAGATCAGGATGCAAATAAGAACATTAAATTGGATTATGTCCCAACACAGGAACATGTTAAAGACATTTTTACTAAAACCTTAAGCAGAGATGTCTTTGAATATCCCAGGAAAATATTAGTAGTATTCTCTCTTCCAATCTAATCTCTCAAGAAAACAATGCATCAGTTGGCATCAGTTCAGGGGGAGAAAATGATCAAAGTTAGTGGGATTCATTCAACCCTTTGCACTTGATGTCAAAGGGGGATAAATGAAAATAGTATTGCAATCAACTCCAAACGGGGATATTGTTTGCAATATGGAAGATATATAGGTTGGAATTGATGGAAAATAGTATGATGAGAAAGAAGATGGCGTTAATTGTTTGATCTGCTAACTATGATGATATGATGCCATGATAGTATGCAGTTAAGCATTCTTTACACAGATATTAAGCCCAAAGGAAATGTAGAATTAGACATGCAGTAATAGTAGGTTTGAGAGAGACATAGAATTTGCATGATGACAAAATTGATAACATATTGTAGAGAAAGATGGTACTTTAATAGAAATGGGAGCTGAACTTGTCGAACCCAAGGAGCTAGTTCAAGATGAGACTACAACCCCACTATGGAAACAACATCAGAATATTTGTGTGACTAAAGTTCATACAACATAAATCCATGTTGTTGAAGCCCTTTATTTGTTTCCTTTGGCTAGTGAAAGGTTGAAAAGAGAACTAAGAGACCAACCTTTAAATTGCAAATTAGGCCCTAAGTTGGGAAACTTAAATCCATATGAAGAACCAAAGCCAAATCACGCCTTGATGCATTTGGTATGTCAGAACATCAAGTTCATGGTGAACTAAAATCTCATAACATTGAAAAAGTATTTATAGGAAAGGTTTCTATAAATGATCGTTCTGCAGCAATATGTTCAAGAATTGTTGATGAGGAAGGCAATTCTAATGAAGTAGATCTTGATCTGAATGTAGGAATTTACATTTACGATGGTAATGAACAGATAAAGATGTTTTAGAAGGTTCTAAGTCTACCAATAAAATTTATTATGGTGTATGCATAAGGGAAATTGAATGGTGCGATGAACAAGGTATGCAAGTGCAATGGATTTGTTGTGTTCTTGGATCCTGGTTTTGGCAAGTGTGTAGAGAAGGAGCACATGTGATATGAAGTATTCATCACTAAATAGGTTTTAACATTCTATTGTAGGGATGTGCTTAAGTACCCTAAGAACCCTTGATACTTGATTAAGATGAAATCATTTGATAAGCAGTATGGTGTGAAATATCTAGGCTACCTTCTCTATGTTCGATGATTGCAGGAGCAATAAAAAGCATATGTAAAGAAGAGCATGAAGTGCATGTGAGATGAGCGATCTAAGTGGAATGGTGAGATTCTGTGGAGTCTTTGTGGAGAATATGGGAGTGTGTATGCAATTTGAGAGCTGCAGGAAGAATGTGATTCGAGAGAGAATAAGGAGATCATGAAGGCGGGTGAAAGCAAAAGAATCCATTGCAAAGACTCAACAACCGTCCAATCAAGTAATCGACTGCGACGATTGACTCATTTAGTGGGATTTATCCCACATTGGAAGTGCAAAAAGGTTAAATTTAGTTTATAAAGGTTAGCCTCACTATGGTTAATCAATGCATAGAGAAAAGGTATGACGAGGGCTCTAGGTGCTTGGACCTCACATGAGGATCACCGACCTGGATCCCAGGATGACCTGTCACGCCCCTACCTTTTTGGAAGAAGTGTCAACATTTGTTGATTTACCGAGGAGATGATATCATCCGTTGGATTGATAACTTTTTATATCTATTGACACTATGGTAATATGAAGTGATCATTGGATTAGGTGCGTTTGTTATTTCATTTGGTAGTAAGACTGTCATTTTTATTGGAGTAGTTCTGGAGGATAGCCAAAAAATGTTGAGACCGCTGAATTTTCAAAACGATAGCCAAAGTGTTGAGACCACTGAATTGTCGAAAAAATAAACTGAAGGATCACCAAAGTTAGTAAAATCCCTGCAAAAACAAAGACAATTACTTTGCATGAAGACATAGTTAGAATGAGTCATCCACGATGGAACAAAATAAAAAATAAAAAACGACAAATTTTCTATGCTTTTATAATTTATTTTTTACGAAGAGGTGTGATGGTTATGAATATTTATATTGAAGATTTTTAAGAACAATAAGTATGATAAGAAGTGAAGAAGAAAAAGTGTTTGTCGAAGTGTTATTGAAGACTAAGAACAAAAGAAGACAAAACATTAGTTGTGAAGTCCAGTGTCTGATACATAAGACCACTACACGACTGTATATCCCATTTCCAAATTGATGAACAAAGGGTGGTTGGGAGGAGCTAGGACAAGTTGGTTCCTACAGGGGAGTAGGTGCTTCCTTGTCATTTGTGACTAACTAAATAGGGGTGTGGGTGCATCCTGATCAGTTGGTGCTGATCCAAAGAGGAAGAAAAACATCTTCCTTCTATTGTAAATTGTAAAAACAAATTTTGTAGTAATAGAAAAGTAATGGTGATTTTTTCCCAATTGGGTTCCACAATAAATCATTGTGTTCAAAGTTGTTGTTATATCTACAACCATAATTAACTAAGTAAAAATTGGTTTAGAATTTGTGTCAGTGATTCACCCCCCACTCTTAGTGACAAGACCTGATCCATCACCTCTACCATTGTAATGTAATGCCTTGAAGTCAGAAGCATATTCAAGGCATTTTTTCAGTTGAATGAAGATCAATGTCAGGGATGGAATATTTTTCTCACCTCTTCAAGAAATACATAGGTTTATATTTCTGCAAAAATATAAGCTCCTTCATTCCCTATGCTCTAATAGCATGTTGATGTTTGAGGAAAATCAAAGATGCTTGAACTTTAAAACTTTTACCAAACAATTTTAGCACTTATAAATTTCATTAATTAGCCACATATGAATCTTTAATTCATCCACATATAAATATCATAAATAAATCAGCCACATAAATTAGATCCATAAATCAGACAACCATGAGAGACAAGATATACCCTGGGAAAACCCTCCAAACACAGAGGATGAAAAACCCATAAATTCTTTGAGTATGATAGATAGATTTGTAGAGAATGGTTTACAACACAAATGAAATTTTCCCCTTAAGAGATATCACCACAACAAAACAGAAGAGAGATCCAATATAACCTTGCAAAAACAACTGTATTGAGCTTTCCATATGCCTAGCATATTAATAACAAGCCAAAAACCATAGCATGCAGAAGGTAGTGCATACGAGGCTCAATAAACACACTAAGAGCACCACATAGTGCATTCACAAGGAGAAGCTAACTATAACTCCATCCATGTGAAAATTGGCTCCCTTCCTTTCCTTAATCTTTAACTAAATGTTCATTGTCTTGAACTGAAAGTGAACTGACTTGAACTGAATGTTTAATGACTTGAACTGAATGTTAACTTATTTGAACTGAATGTTAACTGAATTGCACTGAATGTTAACTTACTTGAACTGAATGTTAACTGAATTGAAATTAATGTTAACTTACTTCAACTCAATTTTTAACTCACTGTTGATCACTTAGTTAATAGGATAACTTAAGTGTCATCAGTGCTTCACTCTTAGTGTAACCAGGAATATTTCACCTTCTATGGGTAGAAGCTGCTCCTCTGGTCTGAATGGTTCAGATCCAGAATAAATGAGTGAACAACAAAGGATGAATACCTTCTTTAGATGTTGTAGACACCTAGAATGATGCTTTGATAGTGAACCTACGTACCTATAAATAGATCAAACACGTAAACACATCAAAGCTATCAGAAAATCATCTAGTTATCCATGTTAGTGACTAAGGAATCTAACAACATGTACATGCAAAATCAAAACAACAGTAATGTGGGATGGAAAATAGCTTTGCATTAAGATGTATGGAGAAGTTTACAACCAATCAAACCTTAGTGTCAACATGCATCTCCATGAGACAAACACCTCATCCCCATAAGCTCCAACTTTGCTCTCTATGCTCTCCAATGGCTTGGGCCAAGTGGTCAATCTAACAGCATAACAATACCTCTATAGTTCTCCCCCTCAACCATGGACATGAGCTTGTATTTATAAGTCTCAATGGATAGGAATGGTTGAGATATTTGTGGATGAGGTGGCCTCTAAGATCCTATAATGGGGGATCTCAAGCTCATCTGACCCACAATGACAGGGATAAGGGAGGACATGAGGCTCATGATCTAGAAGCCTCGAGAAACTTCTATTTTTCCCATTTTACCCAGGGTACCACTTTTCTTCTCTTATGACAGAGCAGTTTAGATTAGAAATGCTTATGAACCAAAGGCCACAGGCGGTGGCACCGCTTATGGTAAACAAGATACAGGCGGTGCGAGCAAGGTACCACTCATGGTTCACAGGGAAATCGTGGTGCTAAGTATTTTCATGTAGAATTGACAAAACAACATGTGGTTTCCACTCTAAGTGCTGGGATTAAGGGAAAACATGTAATTCAAAAGTCTTATAACATGGTGGTGACAATATTTGGGTATAACACTTAGTGCCATCATGCACAATTTCTATTCTTAACTTTTGCATGGATCTCTTTCGTTAATGGATGCATGCTAATTGATGAACATTAAGATGTTATTTACTTAATTGATTACATTCATTAATAGTTCAACTGATGCTTTGACCAAGGCATTGATTTAGGAATTCATATTTTACTGAAGATTTATAACTTGAGTTCACTCATACATTTGCATGTGCAATCTGAATTATCTTTCTCTATGCTTTATCTCATTATTATTAAATAATTAATTCATGATCCATATTTGTATTATACATCCATATTATCATATCATAATCACAAGAATTATCCCATACACACAGATGATCATATATACTAACCCGAACCATATAGTCATATGCTAAAGTAATTCACTCTATCGATAGCTAATCCCTAAAGGATACTTATAGCACTTAGTGACCATGACTAGCAATATATCACATAGTATTTCCACTTTACGAAGTAAAGTTTTCCACCTAAATAAATGAGGATATTAGTAGGACTTGATATTACTCACAAGTCTGGAGAATGACTCCTGATGTTGTACAATCAACAATTTATCCTAGTTCACCCTCTTATTTAAGTGCTCCACCTGAATGTTTTGTAGATAGTAGTATCGATCCCACCAATACTTCTCTTCCTATTTGGGCTCAAAAAAATATTGAATCTATAGGTTCTAATATTGGTCTTCCTTCCAATACTCATCGAACTGGATATGGATTTTCTCTTATGGATAAATTTCTAGCCACATATAATTCGTTTACCTATGCTCAAGCCAAATATTGTTAATGTTTGAGAAAACTCGGGTCTGCTTGAACTTCAAAATTTTTATCAAACGATTTCAGGATTTTATGAAACTTTAAATCAGTCACATAAGAAACTTTATATCATCCATCTATGAATCTTTAAATCAGCCACATATCATTATTTATATCAGCAATATATTAATCTTCAAGAATAAATCAGCCACATAAAACAATCACCATAAGAGACAAGATATACCCTGGGAAAACCCTCCAAATACAGAGGATGAAAAACCCAACAATTATGAGTATGATAGATAGATTTGCAGAGAATGATTTAGAACACATCTACAGATTACTCGATAAGAGATGTCACCATAGTAATAGAGAAGAGAGATGCAAAGAAACCTTGTAACAACAATTAAATGCAGACTGTATTGAACTTGCCATATGCCTTGCATATTAATAACAAGACAAAATAATATAGCATGCAGAAGGGGGCTAATTGGAGGCTCAGTAAACACATTGATATCATACAAGGCACATTCATTAAGAGTAGCATGCACTAGAACTCCTCTGATGCAGTCATTGGTGACCTCCTAAGCTCCAGTGTCAATCTAACGCTTTGGTTACCCTTGCATGCACAAGATACATGCCTTCCTTTAATTATATTTAACTGGATTCTAATTGACTTGAACTAAATTTAATCTTCTCGAACTGAATGTGAACTGAATGTGAACTGAACTAAATCATTAGAGGAAATTTGGGGTCTAAAATGGGCCTTATAAGAAAACGCACCAACAATAAATTTTGTGAGTTGGAATTCAGAACCAATAGAATTTCAATAAAATGAGTCAACCATAATGGTTGAATTGACATGTTTGTCATAAAAGAAAACTACTTTTTTTGTTCGAATTTTCGACATATCTCCCTATATTTTTACTCCAATTTCAAGCGAAATATCTTGTTCGATGCGGAATTTATTTCTGCATCGAACGAGTACCCACAAAGCATACTTTTGACAGACCCCGCTACCCCAAAAACAAGAAATACATGAAAAACTATTTTTTCAGGTATTTCTTATTTTTGGGGTAGCAGGGTGCATCAAAAGTATGCAGTGTGGGTACTCGTTGGATGCATAATTAAATTATGCATCCAACGAGCTCTCCCACTCATAATTTGAGTAAAAACACAGGGAGATATGTCGAAAATACGAACAAAAAAAGTAGTTTTTTCATTCTTCCTCCAAATTAATAACTATTATTTTATTATTTTAACTATTATTTTATTATTTTCCTTAGGAGGCCCATTTTAGACCTCAAATTTCCTCTAATGGTTAGGAGACTAACTGAAAGTCTTTGGTACTTCACCATCAATTTCACCCATGCACAAACACTTTGCATGAATCAAGGATATGTTCCTTCTTTGTGTGACACATTATTTCTTTGCAACTTAGGCTTAACTGAGGCCTTCATAATTTGAGCTCACTTGAGGCATGCATGTGCAATTCAAATCCATTCTATTTATCTATGATATATCTCATTATCATTAATTAAATACTGCATGGTCCATATGTGTATTAATTAATTCACCATATTATCATATTTACTCGGAATAATTGTTCCGTACTAATGATCATATGTATTAGCCCGAGTCATATAGTCATGTGCTAAAGTAATTCACTCTATGGGTATCTAATCCCTAAATGGCCATGACTAGAAATACATCACATAGTATATCCTCATGAATTGATACAACACAAGTCTCTAGTATTGATACAACACAAGACCATCTCTAGTTAAGGATATCCATTCCATAGGGTACCATCGATGAGAATCATTTGACTTGATACAACACAAGTATGTAGTCTTGATACAACACAAGACTCCAATATTGATACAGCACAAGATCATAGTACAAGCATCCCACTTCAATACATGAGGACACATATATGACTTGATACAACACAATGTCCTGACTTGATACCACACAAGTCCTTAACTTGAAACAACACAAGTTTTGACTTGATACCACATAAGTACCTGACTTGATACAACACAAGTCTGGAGAATGACTCCTGATGTTGTACATTTAACACTCCCTCTAAGTGAGGAGACATTCTATGCTTTGTCAGGAGTTTCCTACCATACCAATATTAGTTCGGAAGTATCTATACTTTGTCATTGATAGTAGATTGTCCACACTTTTGCAATATTCTCATAAATATCTATGTATTGAAATATTTTATTTACAAGACCATGACTTCAATGAAGTAAAAATTCATCTCAATGTGTTCTATCATAACACATATAGGGTTTTTTCAGAAAGATTAACTATTCACACCTAAAGACTGTAGGTTCAAGCCTTTCACCCTAGTAGGTAGCTTCCCAAGCTACACTACTCCTCAGTAGGGAGTACTATTTACAATACACTTTGCGTAGTACTAGCTGAAATATACATTGATTCTGTAGTACTAGCCGCTCTTTAGCTTTTGTATTACTAGCTGCAACATACATAGCTTATCTCAGGCTAAAACAATAGTTCTACCATGTATCAAATACAATAAGGATCTGATTCTAATGTACCTCAAAAGGTACTCAAACATATTATTATCCATGAGAATAAAAATACAATAGGATTTCTAGGTACTTTAAGATACCAATAAACTACTTACACATAGTAGTGCCATCTGGATCCAATTGTGGAAATTGAACCCAGGTGTTAGAATAATTACACTCACAACAATTGCCAATTACACATGCAAATTACTCACAAAAGGAGACTGAATATGGAGCAGAACACTAATCTGTATTGAATAAGTGTACAATAGCCAACCCTGTGAAGTCATAGGCTACCACAATAAATAATTACGTGAGAGATTCAAATGAATAAGGATGCCATTCAAATTTGGTCAAAAGCAGGCTTACTAAATCTAAGCAAATCCCCCATAGGTGCATAAAGCACTTTCCAAAACTGTCTAGGAGCTCACGAATTGGAAAAATCAATTAGGAAAGATAATAGGTGGTGGAAGGACAACTCATACATGCTTTTCATAGGAGAAAAGAGTGGAGGATGATGAGGACAAAAAACAAGTTAACTTCACCTAGTCAAACTTTCCCAATTGCCTTAAAACTCAGAAAAAGCAGGCAATAAAGCAGAAAAAGCAGACATGCGCTAGGGAGGACAAGAATAAAGCAGATTTGATTCCAGGAGGTTTCCCAAGTGCTCCATGACTCAAATTTAGCAATTTTGACCACAATGGATGTGTGGAGGACAACTTGCATAAGGTGGAATATGGAAACTAGGCAAATAAGACAAAAATTGGATTAATTAATTTCTAAGGTAGCTAACTATGGGTTTATTATTCTAACACCCCCCTTAAGCCTGAATTATGAGTAAAATATCATAAAATTATAGGGCCTAGCAACAAGGCTTAGTCACCCTTTACATACTGCATGTCCATTTAACCAAGGAAAGAGGCAAAAACCCAGTGGGAAAAATCCTCCCTCAAACATGGACAGTAAAACAAAATTTGGAAATCTTGTCATAACTCATGCTTCACAGCATGATCAGCAATCCCCAGCAGTGATTTGAGATTGCTGAATGTCTTCTCACAAAAAACTTTGGTGAAGATATCTGCTACTTGTTCTGAAGATAAACAGAAAAGTAGGTGAATGGTGCCATCATGCACAAGCTGTCTGATGTAGTGCATATGGATCTCAATGTGTTTGGTTCTCTACTTCTGAATTGGATCATTGCAGATTCGAATGGTACTTTGATGATCACAATATATAGTAGTTGAGTATTCTGATTCGAAGCCACACTCTCCAAGTAACCCCTGCAACCATAAACATTGATTTGTTGCATTTACAACTCCTCTATACTCTGCTTCTGTAGATGAGAGTGCAATGGCACTCTGTTTCTTGCTTGACCAGCTGATTGTCCCTTCAGCAAGCATGAACACATATCCTGATGTTGAATTTCGATCTGTGCTGTCACCTGCCCAATCATTGTTAATAAACCCAATCAAATCAAGATCAGATTTAGCTTTGTAAAAGATCCCATGAGTCCTTATTCCCTGAACAAAGTTAAGGATCCTTTTGGCTGCTCTCCAGTGGATCTCATGGGGATGATCCATGTATCTTGAAGCCACACTTACTGCATAATAAATATCAGGTCGAGTATGTGTAAGATACAACAAACATCCAATCAATTGCCTATACAGTGTATTGTTTACCATAGGTGAAGAATTAGCTTCTTCAAGCTTAACTCTTGAAAGGAAAGGAGTCTTGCTTGGCTTGCAGTCCTTCATATTGAATTTGTTCAGAAAATCCAAGGCATACTTGGACTGATGTACTTTGATTCCTTCTTTGGTTTGAGCAATCTTGAGCCCCAAGAATTGGCTCAATAAGCCCAAATCAGTCATTGAGAAGGCATGGTTCATTGCATCCTTCAAGGAAGCAATTTCATCCTTTAAGCTTCCTGTAATGAGAAGGTCATCAACATACAAAACAATGATCATTAATGAACGATGAATCAGCTTCAAATAGAAATTTGGATCTTACTTGCATCGAACAAAATTCAGTGATAGCAGAAAGCTATCAATCTTGGCATACCAAGCCCTGGGGGCTTGCTTAAGCCCATACAATGACTTCTTTAGCCTGCACACAAGATATGGGTTAGTAGAAAATCCTTGAGGCTGATGCATGTAAATATATTCAATGAGATCTCCATTCAAGAAAGCACACTTCACATCCATGTGGTGTACCTCCCACTTTTTTGAAGCTGCAATGGCTAAGGCTAACCTGATGGAGTCCATCTTTGCCACTGGTGCAAAGGTCTCATTGTAGTCTATGCCATGCACCTATGAGTAGCCCTTGGATACCAATATATATTTGTACTTCATAGGTGAACCATCAGCAGAAATTTGGTTTTTTACACCCACTTACACTGAACTAGCTTCCTCCCTGGGGGAAGATCAACCAGCTCCCAAGTGTTGCTCTTATGGAGTGAGTTGAACTCTTCTTCCATGTCTGTTTGCCATATTGGATCATTTTCTACATCTTCATATGTCTATGGGGTATGATTCAATCATCAGATAGAATTTCTCTGCAAACATAGGATCTTTCATGCACAGAGCACTCTCAAATTGAGATCTAGTCCTCCTAGGATCATTAGGATTTCCAGCTAGTTCTCCAGCTGCATGAATGGTCTTGGATTCCCATTTTGTTCTTGTAGGATTGTTAGGATCTGTAATTAAATCATCATGATCAGACATATCAGAATCATCATGTTCAACTATCTCTTCACTTACATTCAGAGGTTCTGGTGGTGAAGAGGATTCTCCAACTTCTACTGCTGCTAGGGGCTCTTCTTGAAACTGAAAACACCTTTTATTGAAGGCTTTGTTTGTGCTCAAATTGATCAGATTGTACCCTTTTGAATCTTCAAAGTACCCAACAAATAGACAACTCTTGGCTTTGGGGCTGCAAAGCCTTCCTCTTTTCTGTTGGAATTCTAGCCCAAGCCCTTGAGCCAAAAATCTTGAAATGGGTCACATTTGGCTTGTGCCCACTCCATGCTTCGAAAGGAGTCTTACCATCAAGTTGTTTGTGAGGCACCCTATTCTGGATATAGGCTGCACATTTTATAGCTTCAGCCCAAAACTTTGGTGGCAAAGTCTTAGCCTCCATCATGCAGGTTGCCATCTCTTTCAGTGATCTGTTCTTCCTCTCAGCAACACCATTCTGCTGTGGTGTGTAAGGGATAGAATGTTGTATTTGAATAACTACATCTGAACAATATTGAATGAACTTATACTTGATATACTCATCACCATTGTCATATCTGAGGACCTTGAGTTTCCTCCCTTATTGGTTTTCAACCAAAGCCTTAAAGACTTTGAAGAGGCCAAAAACTTCAGACTTGTGTTTCAGGAAGTAAGCCCAGCAATACCTGGAAAATTCATCTATGAATGTCAATGCATATTTGGCATGAATCATTGAAATATGAGGAAATGTGCTAGCAACATCACTGTGGATCAACTCAAGAGGTGCAGAGGTTCTCTCATGACTAGTTTTCTCAAATTTATGCTCTGGGTGTTTTCCTAAGATGCAACCTTGACAGACTCCTTTGGAAAACTTAATCTTTGGTAACCCTATGACCATTTCTTTTTCAATAAGATCAAAAATATACATGTAATTTAGGTGTCCAAATATTTCATGCCAAAGATTGCTTGCCTCATTAGCATGAATCAGAAGAGCAGAGGGGTTTGAGTAGGGTAGGAAGTGTGAGAACATGTATACCTTCGAAGTGTGATTTGCAACTCCTTTTGCAATTATTTTACCACTTGAGATCTCTGTGATCTCAAATTCATTAGGGGAGAATATGAACTTCTTTGGAGACCCTGTGTGGGTCATCTGATACACTAATAAGAGGTTAGAGACAAGACCTAGAACATACAACACATTGCTGAACTTACCATGGTCAAGATCAATCCTCTGTTTGCCCAAAATTTCAGTGGGAGAGTCATCTCCCAGTACAATTGGTGGAACTTTTGACATGTCAAGTGAGGGGAATGCATCCTTAGTCGAAACCATATGTCTTGAAGCTCCAGAATCAACGATGAAACTAGGTGAGCTTGATGTGCCAGTAACCAATGTATGAACTCTCTCTCTATCTTCTGAATTTGATCCTCCTTACCTCTTCTTTGAGCTGTTTGGAAGGGAGATGCCATTCTTCTCCAGGATTTGGGTCAGCATGTCTATTTGCTTCTTCATGTAGGATCTTTCAGAATGATTTCCCTTACTGTAGTATGCGCACTTGCTCATTTCTCCTTTGTTCTTCTTCTTCTGGGGGTTCTTCTTGGAACCTTGAGGCTCCTTTGGAGACTTGTTCTTGTCTCTCTTTTGATCAGGTGGATTTTTATATTTATTCTTGCTTTTTGAATCCACCCTCAAATCTCCAGCAACCAGAGCTTGGTCTTTGGAAGGTTTGATGGTGCCCATCATCACCAGTTTATCTTGTTATTCTGTGAGAGATTCCATGAAATCTACAAGGCTAGGCATTTTTCAGGCTCGAGCTGTCAACTTTGTGGCATAGAAGGTTGATACAAACACTGAATAGTCAGGTCCAAGCTTTGAGAGTATGGCCAAAACCAGTTTTTCATCCTTCTTTTTGATCCCACATTGTTTTAGCTGCAAAACAAGTGCTTTGAACTTGGAAAAATAGAGTTGCAGGGATTCAAAGCTATTGGGACTCAGGGAGATCAATTCATTTTCAATTTGATGTCCCCTCATCTCATCTATCTTACCAAAAAGATCAACAAGATTATCCCATACTTCATTCGATGATGTCAATCCATCAATATGGAAAAGGAGGTCTCTAGATATGCTCAGACATAGGAGACCATAGGCCTCATCCCTCTTGTTGTGCCATTTAATCTTTTCTGCAGCTGCATTGGGATTTTCTTCTATTTCCATAGTCACTCTGTAGAGGCCTTTCGCTCTCAATAGTATCTCCATCTCTGCTTTCCATTGAAAGAATTTAAATGTAGTCAAGATGATCTTCTGAGATTGATCCATAGCTCAGAAATTGTCCCTTCAGTCAACAGAATTCTCTCAGTCAATGATGTTGAACCTGCAATACAAATTGGAAGGAGAGAAATCAATCTACAAAGGCTTTGATACCATGTGGAAATTAAACCCAGGTGTTAGAACAATTACACTCACAACAATTGCCAATTACACATGCAAATTACTCACAAAAGGAGACTGAATATGGAGCAGAACACTAATCTGTATTGAATAAGTGTACAATAGCCAACCCTGTGAAGTCATAGGATGCCACAATAAATAAATACATGATATATTTGAATGCATAAGGATGCCATTCGAATTTGGTCAAAAGCAGGCTTACTAAATCTAAGCAAATCCCTCATAGGTGCATAAAGCACTTTCCAAAACTGTCTAGGAGATCACGAATTGGAAAAATCAATTAGGCAAGCTAATAGGTGGTCGAAGGAAAAATCATACATTCTTTTCATAGGAGAAAAGAGTGGAGGATGATGAGGAAAAAAAACAAGTTAACTTCACCTAGTCAAACTTTCCCAATTGCCTTAAAACTCAGAAAAAGCAGGCAATAAAGCAGAAAAAGCAGACATGCACTAGGGAGGCCAGGAATAAAGCAGATTTGATTCCAAGAGGTTTCCCAAGTGCTCCATGACTCAAATTTAGCAATTTTGACCACTATGGATGTGTGGAGGACAACTTGCATAAGGTGGAATATGGAAACTAGGCAAATAAGACAAAAATTGGATTAATTAATGTCTAAGGTAGCTAACTATGGGTTGATTATTCTAACACCAATCCAAAATATAGTTTATCTATAATGAAAACCATGGATTTTAAATCCATCATATACAATATTATACATCAAATGTGTAATATCATGCAGAAAGAGAGTCTCATATTTTCTTTCAATCTTCAACATTTGTTGACTTCAAGAATATTCTTCTATCTGGAGAAGTTCTCTATGACATTTCCATTCTCTGTGATGTTCTTCAAGGCCTGATCACTTTCTAAGTGATTCTTATTTTTTATACCGTAGTACCCGAACTAACTTTCTAAGAGGTTTAAATATTCTATGACAATACAGACTATAATTCTTCTCAAGTATCAATAGTCTCTGAGGCTTTGACCATGTCTATGTTCACGTGGATTATCTCCATAATGTATCACAATCCTTAGCTATCTGAGTCATGTACCATGACTAACTGGTGGAGAATTTATCTGCTACTTCTTTTGAAGACACATCAATACTCCTCTTCAACTGGAAGAGTTTTTATATACTATAATAAGCTTGTTCTAGACAGAGGCTCAATAAGAATGCTTGCAATGCTGCTCATCTATGGATATGCATTATGTCTAAGATATAACTGACTAGGAACTTCATACAAATTTACTTCTTTACAACATACTTTATCTAGAGTAACATATGTGATATTTCCTTGATCATTGTACTATTCAGAATTCACATATCTTTGAATCTTTATTTCATTTCCCAAAACATATTTGAGTCCACATACACTTGTACCAAGTAGGTACCACAACACAGTCTTTGTTTGTACATATCTATGATATATACCGCAAAGCATATAATAGATCATGGGATTTGTGACTAATCCAAATACATCTCAATTGATTTTTGAGATCTTCCAAATATGATTTAAGCTTCATATTTATCTTCATATAGATGGCCATGGAATTTCAGTCCACCATCCTGAAACTCTTCAGGATCTATACTGCACATTTTGCTAAACTGAGGAAAATATTATCTGGTGACTGGCACACCTCTAATCTCAAGAATCATAACAAGATTATTGAATATTTTTCTGATCTTGTTTCTAGATTATGAGCATCATGTAGGTCTCCTTTTTACAGGAGGTACATCTCCCTCTCACTATCAAGATGCGAGAATCATAATTTGGGTCCTCCATCATGGAGACTCATGCTCATCTATGTATGAATCCCTTATTTTACACATGAATATAAATAAGATGTAATATCTTCAGGAGTCTTCATATCTCTCAGATTAGTAATAAGGAATCTATTTTGTCTTCTTCCAAAGAGGAATAGGAACCTCCCAAACTATTCTCTTTTAGGATCATACATTTGAATAAATCCACATTCATGTCTTTCTTTACTTGTATGCCGGGGCATATGAATTTTTCCCTACAAGATTTTTTTTTTCTCACTATTAATAACTTTTTCATAATTGAGAAATGTAATCACATGACAATTTTCAACATCGCACAATTTATGGACACAAATTAAATCAATGTTTCAAAATAACCCCATTCACATGTCATGTGATGTTTTGCGTCCCTATATCATTCCAAAATTCATATTTATGAAATAAATATACATCCCCATATTCATATCTCATGAGCAAGCATGTAACCCTCTATCAAATATATTATGGCAAATCATGTAGTCCTATGTTCACAGCTTATGTAGCAAGCATGCAACCCTAATTATCATGTCTTGTGAAGGAATTTTTCTGCCTTATATAAGTCATATATAAGAGTATATCAGTCTTGTAGCAGGGATCTCTCCCTTGCTATGAGACATGAATGGCTACCTTCTGTCTATAGGATGGAAGGATATGGTTCCTGATGGTAATGCAAGAAAAAAATGGAACTGAAAGAAAGCAAAGGGAGCAGAAAGGAAAGATATGGAAACCCTGCACACAAGGTTAGACTCTAGAACCCTGCATACAGCTGTTAGAACATGAAATAAACCTGCAAGCAAACTGAGTTAGACAAAAACTAAAATGAAAAGGACATTAAACAACAGATTATACCTCTTGGTGGAAATGGGCCACCATGCCCTAGCTTGGAGAAGCACCTCTCTCTTGGAAATGGGGGAGCTATGGCTCAAAGGGAAGATGGATGAGAGGGAGTGTGGGTGGCTTGAGAGGCAAATGGTCTCAAGGAATCCACTCGGATAGCACAACAGTATGCAAGGGAGGAATGTTTTGAGAGTGACCCCCACCCCTCTATTTATAGCTTTTTTAGGGTTCTAAGCCCCTGGTCAGGGATTTAGCCCCCTTTTTGGGATTTTATCCCCTTTCGCTCAATATTTATCTCCTTTTAGGGTTTTAGGCTCCTTTGAGGGGTTTTAGCCCCTTTTTGGAGGCTTTATCCCATATGAGAGCTATTTAGGCTCTTTTAGGGGTTTTTAAGCCCTTTTTCCTATTTTTAAGCCTTCTTGAGGGTGTGGGGGTCAGATGGGGTTAAATGAGGGTCGTGCATGGGTGTCCTTGGGTGGTGTAGGCCATGTAGAGATGAGTGAGGGATTTTTTGGGTTAACAGATTTCCCTCTGATGTGTAAGGGTAGGAGCTCATCGTATGGCCAACGAACATCATAGGATTTTCTGTGGAGAAGTGGTGCTTCCTGCGCTGGGGCATGGTGGATTTTGGTTTTTGTATTAATATGGTTCCCATCAATGGGTAAGATACAAATAATGTGTGACATGTATATGGACGAGGCATGCATTCCCATGCTCGTAACAATGTCAAAAGAATAATGTGATCTATGCTCTATAATACAAGAGTCGATCATGTACAAATGATGATACATAGTGGTTGCCTCAATGAGAGGCTGAATACAATACTGATCTAAAGAACTGCTACATTGGACCTATGGAATTCTCATGGAATTCTATATCTTCATGACTGATGGCCTGCTGGATCTGGAACGGTACATAGTTGTATGGACTCATTGATGAAGATTCAGAGTCTCTGTGGTACAAGTATGCTGCCTCAATCATAAATCTATATACAAGCATTGCTAGGGCTTCTGAACACTGTCTCCAACGCAACCCAGAAATCACAAGGGAAATAAACTTGTTTAGGTCCCTCGAATAGACTCATCAATGTGCTAGAGTCTGGTGACATCTGGGGTCTTCGACCAAATACTACACGAACCAATACCCTATACGATTCTCAACGGTGTGATGATGTAGCTGGAGTCAAGGACGTGAGAAACAACCATCCCAAGAGGCACTAAGGACTCCTCTCAAGCGGTCTGAGGAACTCATCAATGAGGTTAATGAAGCCAAGATATAGGTACCTCTGGGTCTATCCTCAGGAATATGTGTGTTGTCATCGACAGAGGTAGACCTGCCCCTAGTTAAGGCAATGGTGTTTCCTTAACCAGAAGCACGCGGGAGATAACCAAAAGATGTGAGACAATATGAGGACTGACCCACTGAATGGGTGGGGGGGGGGGGGGGGGGGGGGG
>LPNX010210979.1:1301879-1386000 GCA_001517045.1 Pseudotsuga menziesii
AAATGAAAGTGACTCATGGGAATGGGATCATAGCTGTAATACCGGGAATGCCACTTCAGATGGGAATTACTTAGGGGAGGTAGATACTTTTGATATTGATGGGATCCAAGGAAGATATATTGCAGAGTACTATGAACAAAGGAGACCCAAAGTGGGAATGCTGCCAAACTATTTTCTGTGGGGTGGTGTCTAGAGACACCGTTGTGGTATGATCTCATGGATTTTTGGCTAGCCTGAGAAAGTAAATGCTCGATGGTGCTTTCAATTTTAGAGAGTCTGAAAGAACGGAGAAGACTCCAGTGGGGGCTCTTTTCATTGGTAGTGGGCCTGTGCTAA
Organism: Pseudotsuga menziesii; assembly: GCA_001517045.1. Taxonomy (NCBI): domain Eukaryota; kingdom Viridiplantae; phylum Streptophyta; class Pinopsida; order Pinales; family Pinaceae; genus Pseudotsuga; species Pseudotsuga menziesii. Next base: position 1,302,216 of record LPNX010210979.1, read on the forward strand.
AAATAAAATAAAAGTATACACAGGAGAGCTCGCCCATCCTTTTAGGGGATGGGAGACTTCTTTATCGTTGGTAGTCTAGTCAGTCTAAAAAAGGTTAAACCTATACTAACTGGATGGTTATTCAAATACTTTTATGAGCATGAACAAAAAAAAGTTTGCTCGACAATATTTTCTTGCTGAGAAGGTTGGAAAAGAGCTTAACAACAACCCATGGTGAGATTTTTCATAAAGTTTGGCCCCTCTTCCCGAGAAAGCATAAAAGTATGCATAGGGGAACGGTCTTGGCTTGAATATGCCAAGGTGGTCCTTTTCATTTGATGGTCTACATAGTCCAAAAAAGGAGATAAACGAGACTATGTAGATGCCCTTTCCTATACTTTAATGAGTGGGAAAGGAAGCAACTACGCTTTGCAATCTTTTCATTCTTTTAGGATTCAGAAAAGAGCTTAAAATAAACTCTAGTATGGTCAACCGATTGCGGTGGAACAGGTGGTGCCCCATGTTGGGACACTATACAGTGGTCCAAAGTTCACTCTCGCAATATGGATGGAGTAGGTGGCTCTTAAAAATACCAATACATGCATGGGATAGATCACGGCAGAGGCATGCAAACTAAGGTGGCTCTCAGACAGAGGTCAGGACAGTTGTGTGTGAATTGTGGTGGATGAACTTGACTACATGTGATGCGAGTGCAAGTCCGGAGGCAGTTATATGCGAAATACATGCAAAAGAAATGATTTGTCTTCTGGACGATGGTCCGGAGATCCGCATAATGTGCGATGGATGAAGTAGATGGCTATACGTTAAAATAAAAATGATGTTCCTTATGGGCGGTGGCCTGAGAACCCGCATGAGTGGTGGCAGGAAAGTGTGATGCAAGTATAGGTCTGAAGACACTTGTATCACCATGATGTGGCTCGTAAATTGAGGTAACTTCTGGGAAGAAGTCTTGAAATTTGTTTGTTAAACATGAGATGATGGTCTCATAATGAGATAGAGGGAGGAATTCTGAAACCAATGGTGTGAATGACGTCTCAAATGGACTTCGTATGGTTCTGTTATGTCGAACGGGAGAAATTAGGTCAAATAGGGCCTATATAAGGGTGGGGACCACTTTGCGAAGTGTCATTGTCACTGTTCACTGTAGATTTGGAGAGGTGGGCCCTATATTTTCTTTTGTTGATTTCTCTTGTTTCGACCAACGGTTTTGAGTTCCACAACTTGCAGGTAAGAGATCTTGCCAAATCTCTTCTTTTTGGTGGTTTACATTCTACATTTGGTCACCTAGAGGTCCTCCATGAGCCTGTTTGGGTTTCATGGAGCCAAGTCGCACCTTTCGAGGGAAAAAGAGCAACCTAGTCACACCTATGGGGCATTTTTGAGTGACCAGGTCGCTCATTTTGCCTAGACAGGTGTTACTTGGCTCCTAGGTGACATTTTTTGATGAGAGCAGTGGTTGATATCTGTGTTTTACTTGTGTAGGATGGCTAAGATTAAGTGGCGGGAGAGAGACTATAAAGACCTCCGGGAGGTGTCATTGCAGGACGAGAATGTGCATGATACACTGGTCGGTTGTGGTTTACTAAAGTTCATGAGGATACCCTTTATGAGGAGCTTGCGTTTGTTGCTGCAAACATTGGTGATATTTTGGGATATTGGGGAGGAGTCCTTCCTCTTCCAAGGACAACGTATTGAGATCACGCTGGTGGATGTGTACTTCTTGACTGGGCTCCCTATGTTGGGAGTTGTTGGTGACTTGGCACCGGTGTTGTCTTGGGGGGAGACATTGGAGGAGCTATGTGATAGGCACTGTTACGCTAATGCGTATGTGCATGGCTCATACATCTTGATGTGCGACATTGAGGATTTGTCGACACAGGCGGTAGCAACATCACTGCTACGTATCTTGGGTTCCATGGGGAGCCACAAGATATCTGGAGGGCAGCTGTAGTTGGTAGAGTGTGCTATGGGGGGCATGTACTATGGGTGGGCCCAAATGTATCTTCAGGATATTCAGCGTCAGCTGAACAACGCGAAGGAATCTAGGGTATTATTTTGCTTTGGCTCCTTTCTATGTGCTTTCTTTTTTGAGAAAGTACCTACTCTGTGTCTGCACCGGGCTGTGCGGGATAGTGGTCCATGGGAGTTGCAGATGCACAGGTGGTGCCAGATGATGGTACGAGAGGGTGGCGGTAGAGAGGGACACTTTTTCACTGAGGAGATGTTGGAGTAGTGGCATCAAATTCCAGTGGTCATTGAGGAGTACCCGTATGTGGGTATGAACTATCATGGGGACCCTGAGATGCCTCGACCTGCAGGCCATGCATGGGGACTAGCTGGTATGTATGTATGATGTCTTTATGTTCATATTTATACATAGTGTAGTTGAGCTGGTTGATAGTTGTATGTTTATATGTATAGATTGATAGTGTCCTTGTTTGTGTATGCAAATATTGGTCCCCACCCGCCGCCCGGGTATCAGAGGCGAGTGGTTGCTATGGCACCTGTAGCAGTTCCCGCGGGTAACCCTCACAGGCGATGACTGGAGGTGGATGAGTTTCTACCGCATTTGAAGCAGCTTGCTAAGGGGATCTCTGATGATGGATGGAAGCATTTGAACAATGATCCGATTTCTTCCATTCATATTTTTCCTCCAGAGTGGACCTCTGTGATGAGGAAGGTGGTCGTGGCCTGTGATTACCTTCGTCAGGCGGTGAGAGGCGATCTTCGTGGAGAGGATGAGTCTTCTGAGGATGATGATGATACTAAACCAAATGATGAGTCTGAGTCATATTAGCAGCCTAGTGGGGCTTCCCCTAGTGCATTGGTGCACTTAGGAGTTTTCGCATCGCTATGTATATTCAGCTGAGAAAGCATATGTGGCTTCTAATTTTTACTGGACATATTTTGGACATGCGACTTATCTATCTATATATATTTTTGATGCACGTGGATGCTCTTTTTATGGTTTTATATGTGAGTCTTTTTATGATGATATGAGATGCAATGTCTAGATGATGTATTGTTACAATTGTGTGTGTGTTTTATATATGATTATGCCTGATGTTATGGTTGTATGTTTCCTATATGCAATTATGAATGTGCCAATTTAGAATGTCATTCACCATTTGATATGCTACACTATTGAGGTTTCTGGGAACATGTGTGAATGTGATGGACTGAAATGTTCTAACCATCTATTTAGTGCACAAGAATTTTCTAAAGAGGCAGGGATCATGTACCCGGTAGTAGTTGTTCAACTGAGAAACAAGCAGCTAGGAGTCTAAGAAGACATTGAGATGATGAAATCCTAACTGGAGAGAGATGACCACTAGGCCATTGACACCATCATACTCGGCCTGGTTTTTGGTTGCACTTCCCATGCATATTTCATCGATATGGATCAACTCATGCGATGGGGAATAGATGACCCATGCAGCCGAGGTGAGGTTCAGAGACCATCTGCTCGCTCCATCAGCAAATCCAATGTATTGGTCCGAGGTAGGATCCATCTAGAGAAATGAGGGGAAACAATACATAAGACTTACTTTTGAAAAATGTATAAAAAAAAAGGGAAAAAGAATATAATACAAGATATACTATCGTCACTCAAAGAGTTGATGTTAGAGGGAAAGTGGTTTGGACTTTCAGGGGATCAGTGGTCATTCCTTTGTGTGACACGATGAACCCTAGGAGACGGCCCATTGGGACACATAAAACACACTTGAAAGGGTTCAAGCAGATTTCATACTTGCGACATCGCAAGAAGGCTTGCCATGTTAGGATATTTAGACACTTAGGAGTTAGTTAATATCAACTTATGTAATATATCCGTTAGGTAAAAGTGTGTTTCTTTAGTATGCATTTGTAAATATTCTAATCCGATGGTCACGATATGTTCTAGACATAGAGTGATCCAACGGTTCAACTTCTCTTAGATCATACCTACCATTGATCCATGGATTAACACCTGATTGGTCTATGATATCTATTTAAAGAGCATAGAGGGTCCTTGGCTAGTTGATCGATTATGAGAAGCTCATGTAACTTTCTTTCTTTTGCATAATAAATTGCTCCAAGTAGCTATTTGGCTGGGGCCATGGAATGTTTCCCTCTCGAGGGTTTTAACCATGTGACAAACATCAGTGTGTTGATCTATGATCTATTTGTGTGAAGCTGTATCTGAAGGTGTTCGGTATTTTGGGATTACCCTGTGTACCCGAACATGGTATCAAAGCTTTTATGAAGAGTCGCTTTCGGTTTTGATCAAGATCTGGAACCGATGTTGCCAAAACTTTGAAAGGGTTTCTAGTTGTATATTTTCTATGCATTTGTGGGCTATGGGAGCTATTCCATTGCATTTGGAGTGTTGTTTCCATTGGAAAATAGTTCTCATTTCACCGAAAACCTTTTCCGTTTGCTCCAAAAACACCCATTTTGGCAAATATTAAGGTATAATGTTACAGTGACGGATTTGTTTTTTTTAATCTGTCATATTTTATTAGTTTATTATTAGATATTTTATGTTTTAATGTCGGATTGTTGTTTTCCCTGACTACGTATGCTCTTTGCCATGCACCTTGTGCAATCGCGGCGAATCAGAAACAGTAAGGGAAATTTTTTTTTCTTGTCTTCTCGGCTACGTATTCTCTTTGTTGTGCACCTTGTGCGATCATGACAAATCAGAAATAGCGAGAAAACTTGAAAACGTAGAATTTTCGGGTAAGCTAACCAAGATCTAACCCCATTGTGTGAAATTTTTTTGTTTTTGTTTTTTCGTTTTTTTTGTGATTTGCAGGAAAAGAAAGCAAGCACAAAAAACGAGAGAGAAGAATTAAAAAAAAAAACCCCTTCCTCTTTCCATAGTTTTACGTACCTTTTAAACTTAGCTCACTTGGTCCAAAGTTGCTTTACACCTTGATAAGTCTTGAGTTCAAGTCTTATCAAGCTACTTTTTAGTGCATGTAATTTCTATTTTCAAGTTACTTTATTGTAAAAGTGCAACTCACATTAATAAAATAAAATAAAAGTGAGTCACTTAAGTCTTTTAATTTATTGCCGCACTATTTAAAAAGTCATATTATTGTAAAAGTGAACATCACTTATTCTACAAAAGTGATTCACTTCAAAGCAACTTTATTGTAAAAAGTGATTGACAAAAGTTGATCTTGGGAAGAGGGGGATTCTTTTTTTTAGTTGGTCAAGTTAATATATGCCACGTCACTATTGGGGACATATTCAACATTTTCTTTGATCAAGCATAACTTCATCATCCGGAATCAGTTTTAAGTGCCGTTTTTTTTTTTAAACTGCATATTTTTTCAAGCTCTTTGCATCCAAACAGTTAGTTTCTATTTTTTCAGCCATTATTTTACAATATGGCCGCCCCTTGTGATATTATACTTACAAGTTCTAACCATTTCTCATGAAAATATCATATGGAGGATGTTCTACGAAGTAGGGGACTTTTCAGGATAACCTCTGGGAAAGAAACAGAACCCACTGATGATGATAAGAAAATTAAATGGGCAAATAGATGTGATGAAGCTCATGGATTGATTGGGATGTCAATCTCTACTGATTTGCGATTCCACATATCTGGAATTGATGAACCTGATAAAGCTTGGGAAAAGTTGGAATCTGTGTTTGGTAAACACAATGAAATTCGAGGTCATCAACTTGAGAATGAGTTGCTTTCCTTGAATCCAAATGATTTTTCATGCATTCAAGACTATTTATCTAAGTATAAAACTCTTAGATTATTATGTGCAGAATGCAAGATTAAGAAAGAAGACAAACAATGTATTTATCATATTCTTTCCAAACTTGGACCTACATACTCTGTTTTTGTATCTACATTCTACTCCATAAAAGAATCCTTGACTGCAGCTAGCTATCAAGAGCCTAGCCTTGAATCCTTTTGTGATTCCTTAATTAGAGAGAAAGATAAGCTCATTCATCTTGGAATAATTAACAATGCAGATACATCTGGGAAAGACTTATTGTTCCAACAGAAAGAAAAGTCCAAGATTCCCAAGAAATAGAATTTTTGCAATAATAAGCAAAACAACAAGGGTCCCAAACCCTCTCAGTCATCTCCTTCTTTAAAAAATGACAAAGGATCCAAGCAAAAAGGAAAGAAGACTGAGCATCATTGCAAATTTTGTGGGAAAGATAATCATGATGAATCTAAGTGTTTTAAGAAGATGGCATCCTTGGAAGCAGCAATGAAGAAGCACCACATCAACCTAGATTCGTCTTCAGAATCTAACTCTCATGGACATGCACTCTATGCTTCTGGTTACTCTTATACTGCATCTTCTTCTTCTACTTCAATTGAATGGCTCATTGATTCTAAAGCATCTTATCATATGGCTAAGGATAAAGCCATGTTTTCTACTATGCATGAATGTAACACCAAACAAATATTTGTTGGTGATGATAGATCTCTAAGTGTTGTAGGATCTGGAACAGTTCTAGTAGAAAATGGTCATTTCAGTGCTGTACTATGTGTTCCAAAAATTTCCTACGATTTGTTACCAGTCTATCAAATTACTCATTCAGGTGAAGGTAAAACTGTGACGTTTACACCTCACCAAGTTGTAATCAAGGATTTTAAAAATCCTCAAAATATACTTGCTACTGGAACTGTTGATGATATTACCAGGTTGTACAAATTTAACAACTTTGGGTCATCACATTTTCCTTCAGTTTTTGTTGCTCATAGTGATAACTTGAGCAAACTTTGGCATGAGCGATTTGGTCACTTAAATTATCGCTCATTGCAACAACTATGTAAAGACAATATGGTGACTGGTCTTCTGCTGGTATCTTGCAAGGATGGTGTTTGTTCTGGTTGTGTACTCAGAAAACATCATCAGGATAGTTTTGACAAACGTGCCTCTTGGCACGCCTCGGCTCCCTTGGAGCTTGTGCATAGTGACTTGTGTGGCCCTCTTGCATTTGCTTCCTTTTTTGGTTTCAAATATTTCTTAACTTTCATTGATGAATACTCTAGACGCACTTGGGTTTACTTCCTAAAACTTAAGAGCGAAGTATTTAACATGTTCTTAGCCTACAACACTCTTGTTGAAAAACAATCTGGTCATCAAATTATTAAGTTAAGATCTGACAATGGAGGAGAATATGTTAACAACAAGTTCACTACTTTTTGCACTGAACAAGGAATCCAACAACAATACACTATTCCATATACACCACAACAAAATGGTGTAGCTGAACGGAAGAACCGCACTTTAAAATAAATGGCTAATTGTATGATCCAATCTAAGGGACTAAGTCTTCAATATTATGCTGAGGCCATAAATTGTGCGAATTACATAATTAATCGCACACCCACTAAATTTTTACAAGGTCTAACACCAGAAGAAGCATGGAGTAAAATTAAACCAGATGTAAGTCACTTTCGTGTGTTTGGTTGTGAAGCATGGGCTCACATTCCAGATGAAAAATGGAAAGCATTGCAGCCTAAAAGTGAAAAGTGCATATTTGCTGGATATTCTGAAGATGTAAAAGGTTATAGACTTCTTCAGCCACATTCTCATGATATAATCATTATAAGAGATGTTAAATTTGATGAAAATCTCTTGGCCTGCGAGCCTAACTTGGCAGGTGTGCCATCTATCGCCTACAAGCCTGATTCAGTGATTGTGCCTTATTCTTCTTCTTCTTCCAGCTTCCTTGATAGGTTTCCAACTCCAGTTTCTGATGATGACAGTGAGGATGAAAATCCACCTCCTCCTGCTCATGTTCCTCTAATTGCACCAGTACCAATACTTCCTCGATGGGTCCGTTCAACATGTGAAGCAGCTGGTGATCTTGCTGATGATCCTAGAGATCAACGTCGAACATGTTCTCAGTTTCAGTGAGACTCTTCTCTTTTGGCTCAAGTTTCTGAGAATCATGATCCAGAAACTTTTGCAGAAGCTTCAGGAAATCCAGATTGGGATGCAGCTATGGATGAAGAATATCGTTCCTTAATGGCGAACGATACTTGGGATCTTGTTCCTCTTCCAAAAGGAAGAAAACTTGTCAGATGTAAATGGGTCTACAGAACTAAGTATGCATCAGATGGAAGTGTTGAAAGACTTAAGGCAAGGTTAGTTGCCAAAGGTTTTTCCCAAGTAGAAGGGATTGACTACAATAAAACCTTTGCCGCTTTAGCAAAAATGAACTCCATCCGCCTTGTTCTTTCCCTTGCAGCCTTACATAACTGGGAAGTCCATCAAATGGATGTCAAGTCTACCTTTTTACATGGTGATTTACAGGAGGAAATTTACATGGAACAACCTCCTGGATATGTTCAGGATAACTATAGCCTTGTCTGTCTCCTCAAAAAATCCTTATATGGCCTTAAGCAAGCTCCTAGAGCTTGGTATGCCAAAATGGATAGCTTTCTCCTTGACACTGGTTTTTCTAGATGCCATTCCGACCCTAATGTCTATACCAAGAAAGTAGGAAACCATCTCATCATAATTGTTCTTTATGTTGATGATCTTATCCTTACTGGTAGTGACCCTAAACTTATAACCCCTGTGAAATCCAGTCTTAAGAAAAATTTTGAAATGTCAGACTTAGGACATTTGCATTATTTTCTTGGTCTTCAAGTCTTGCAAACCAAAGAAGGAATCTTCCTTTCCTAGTCTAAGTATGCTTGTGACCTTCTTCGTCGCTTCCACATGGAAGATTGTAAACCAACCCCTTCTCCCTTCCAATCTAGAGTCAAACTTTTTGCGACTTGTACTTCCCCTGAAGTAGATGCCACCTTGTATTGTCAGCTTGTTGGTAGTCTTTTATACTTGACTCATTCCCGTCCTATCCTTTCCTTTGCCGTTGGTCGTGTTTCCCGTTATATGCAAACTCCTCATGAAAGTCACTAGAAAGCAGCAAAAAGAATACTTCGATATATTCGAGGTACAATTCAGTTTTGGATTCATTACAGTACAGGGGGGGAACCTTTGTTGGTTGGTTTCATTGATTCAGATTGGGCCGACGATCCTGATGATAGAAAGTCTACTACAGGTTATGTTTTTCAGTCTGGGATTTGGACCTGTCACTTGGGCTTGTAAGAAACAACAAGCTCTTGCTCTTTCTTCAGCAGAAGCAGAATATTGAGTCGTAGTTAATGCCAGTCAAGAAGCTTTATGGCTTCGACAGATCCTTTCAGAGTTTGGATTCGAGCAGCAATAGCCTACTCCACTTTGGTGCGACAATCAAAGTGCCATCAAGCTTGCCAAAGATCCAGTTCTACATCAATGCAGCAAACACATTGAGCTCCACATGCACTTCATTAGAAATATTTTTCATGATAGTGTTATTGAAGTTCTCTATTGCCCTACAGATGATCAAGTTGCAGAAATATTCACCAAGTCTCTTACAGAAGAGAAGTTTTCTAAACTTCGGTCTATGTTAGGAGTTCAGGAATGTGTCCTTAAGGGGGGATAGGCTCTAATGCATCCTTCCTTCTCCTAATAGTGTCACTTTTGTAAATCCTTCAATCCTATCCCAAGTTGTTCTCAAGGGGGGATGTTAGGATATTTAGACACTTAGGAGTTAGTTAATATCAACTTGTGTAATATATCTGTTAGGTAAAAGTGTGTTTCTTTAGTATGCATTTCTAAATATTCTAATCTGACGGTCACGATATGTTCTAGACATAGAGTGATCCGATGGTTCAAATTCTCTTAGATCATACCTACCATTGATCCATGGCTTAACACCTGATTGGTCTATGATCTCTATTTAAATAGCATAGAGGGTCCTTGGCTAGTTGATCGATTATGAGAAGCTCATGTAACTTTCTTTCTTTTGCATAATAAATTTCTCCAAGCAGCTATTTGGCTGGGGCTATGGACTGTTTCCCTCTCGAGGGTTTTAACCATGTGACAAACATTGGTGTGTTGATCTATGATCTGTTTGTGTGAAGCGATATCTGAAGGTGTTTAGTCTTTTGGGAATACCCTGTGTACGTGAACATGCTGCAAGTCGTATATGTGTTGTGCTTGCTTCTGTGACCGCGCAATGAGGTTGTCAAGACAAACCAACATTATGTGAATGAGGTCGCAGAAACAATGTGTCATGGCACGCTGGAAGGTGGCTCCAGCTTTTTTCAGGCCAAAGGGTATGACTTGATATGCAAATGTGCCCCACGGGGTTGTGAATCTAGTATTATAATGGTCTTCTTCCCGGATCTGGATTTGGTTATATCCAGAAAATCCATCCACAAAGGAAAAGACCTCATGTCCAGTGCATGCATCGATAATCTGAGCGATGAAGGGTGTTGGGAAGTTGTCTTTGGGACACTCCCCATTTAGATCATGGAATTCTGTACAAACACAGATGGTACCCTATTTTTTATTCATGGGAACAAGATTAGAAAACCAAGTGGTGTACGCAATGGGGTAAATGAAGCGTGTTGTGCACAACTTCTCTATCTCGGCTTTGATTGCAGCCAATTTGGAAGGATGGATGGGCCATTGATTTTGGCAAACAGGGGCCACATTAGGCCAAGTTTTGATGTGTTGTTCCACGATGGATGGATCCAACCCAGGAATTTCAGTGTAAGACTAGGAAAATATGTAACAGAATTCTTGGAAGAGAGCTTTGTAGGCAGCAACTTCTTCCAGAGAGTAGGATGCCCCCAGCATGATTTCTTCAACGACCTTGAGATTGTTTGAGATGTTTATTTTGATGGTTGGTGAGATGTTGTCCATGTTCCATTCTTCAAAGGTGTCTGGTGCTGGGATGGGGTTTTTGAACCAGTTGACTTTCCCATGAATGAAATCTTTGGTTTCCATGGAAAACTGGTCAGACTGCGACACAAGTTCTTATGGGAGGAAGAATGAGCGATGGTGCGTTTCATCCCATGGGTATTTCAAGGTGGTTATGGCTTCAAGTATTTCCTTATCATTGCAAGAGCAAAAAAAAAAATAGGTCTGGTGGACCATCGTTGGTGGTGGAGACAAGAGGGTCAATAGAACTGGACATCATGTAAATGGACATGGGGTCCGAAGAAGGAGGTGGGGGGTGAACTTCTTCGATCAGGGTGATCTCAAATTCAAGGAAATGAAGTCGAAGGTTGGCTAAATCCATTCAAAACTTGGAGAAGTATTGGAAATGGTGAGAATAGTGTCCATACAATTCACAGAGGGCGCAAGCATGGTTTGTTCTCAATGACTTGTTTCTTACTATTGGCGTGCTTGGAAGTTCAACCACGGGGAGGTTTTCGGTTGTATCCATGGCATCCAAATGTGTGTGGATTATAGGAATCTCAAGGAAGTTCTAATTTGGATGGCCCTATTCTTTGTAGATAGTGCAAAGTGGGATCTATTGAGGTTCATCGGTACCTTTTGTGTTCTTTCCCCTGGCCCTTTTTTGGGTGGGTCGGTGCGGGTGTGGGTGCGGTGGTTGGTTTTTGTGGGCTGGGTGGAGGATGAGACTCGGCCACAATGGGTTGCACGGGGGTTAAGAATACCTGGGGAATTGGTGGTTGAGCTGGTGGATCAAGATACCACACAAGAATTCCCAATGTAAAGTTGGGTAGGTTTAGGGTGGCCATTACTGGCTTGCTCATGACACCAGGCAGGGGAAAGAGGAAGGGAATTGTATGGACTGGATAAGAGCCCAAATAAATCCCTGATGGCTATATGTGGGGATGAGGTTGTGTTTATGGCTGCATATAATGTTGTGGCTGAGGATGATGTTGTAGTTGTTGTTGATGTTGCAGCTGTAGATGGTGATGTGGTTGCAGTTGGGGCTGCGGCTGCGGTTGTTGTTTGGGTGCAGCACTGCTAGATGAGAGCATGCACAATTCTGCAGTCTCATTTGGTGTCAGTGGTGGTGACACTAAGGGGAAGGAAGCCATCATGGTGGTATTAGCAAACAACCCAAGGCCCACATTCAACAATGGGGATGCTGGTATGTTGTCAACCATGGTATTGACTGCAGGGATAACATTGGCATGTGTGGTTGTCCCTTACGGATCAATGATGTTGATCGTAGGGATAATGTTGGCAGGTTATATTAGCCCTTACAGATCATGATAAGTCAGTTTTCAATCGTCATGATTTTCCCTTCATGGGGGAACATAATGAGATGGAAGACAGTTGATGCTACAACTCTCATGGCATACATATAACTTCTTCCGAGGAGAAGGTTATAGTCCAATTGAGCATTGAAAACCTCTATGTGAATCAAAACTATCTTCCTGGCTAATGTGATGGGGACATGGGGGAAAATTCCTTGGGCTTTAGTGGGATGGCCATCATAAGCCTACATATTTGTGGAGGATGGTTGCAGAATTGGGGATCCAAGTTTCTACAAGACTATGATAGACATAATGCATGTGGATGCCCCCCCATCCACTATGCACTAGTGCATGACCAAATTCTAGAAAGACACTGGGATTCAAAAGGAAATGGTTGATGGCATCTGTGGTTCTCCATTCTCCATGTCGAATGTGATCAACTTGGAGTCAAAGGGATCCACAGCACCTAGGGAGGCTAGTAATGATTTTCGTTGCATTGGGAAATTTTTGAGTACCTCAAGAGCAAACATGGCGGTAGGTGTTTGGGCCAAATCATCCATGATGTTGTAGCCAACAACAGCTCTAGCTGTGGCGTTATTGGAAATCCAACGTATGGGGGGATGCAGGAAAGGGGGTAACTGAAGAGGTGCATTGACTGTTTTAGACATAGATGCCACTAATGTGTCAGCAGGTTTGGTGTTGGTTCTATACTGATTTCATCTGCTTTGTATATTGACCTCTTCAGTTGTCATAGCTAGCAGGTGGTGGACACCTGTTTTTTCCGTGGGAGGTGCCCCCGGAGCTTTGGGATTGGGTTTGGGATGGGGTGCGATTGCCATCAATCCTTGGACTAGTAATGGGTTTTGAAGCACCATTAGAGGAGGTCCTTATGGTGCTGGGTTGGGTTGGGCTTGGTCCATTGTATTGGTGGCATGTTGAACCTCATTTCTAATGGATTGTTTAGCACGACCCATGAAGGGACACTCGAATGTGTAATGCCTGTAGAACTCGCATAATGTGCATGGTTGGTTTGTCTACAACAGAGTGTTGCATCTTGGTGCATTTGTTCATTGAGGATTTTAGGCTGGCTGGTTCACCACGTCATTGTTGGGAGGATTTGGTTGTTGACCACCTCCCTGCGGTTTATTGTTGCCTTGGTTCTGGGGTCGATGATTCTTGGCTTGACCTTGTTGGTTATTGGGGGCTGGCTGGTTGGGACGGTTTTGTTGTGCAAACACTTTTCCCAATGGAGCAGGTGGAGCACGGGTGGGGGATTGAACAGCCTATACCGGTGGTGTATAGTAGATTTGGTTAGGTGTCGGTGCCACAAATGTGGGAATTTGTCCTGCGTATTGTTGTGTTGGAAAAGCCAAGGCCTAAGCCTATTGCAGTGGTGCAGGTTGTGCGTAAGAATTTATGGCTTCGGACTGGGGCATCATTCTTGAATAGTCTAGATTTTGGTTTTGGTAGGAAACACTAACAGTGTTTCTTGGTTGTGGTGGTATTGCAGGTGGTGTCGGACAGTGTTGTGGTCGGTGAGAGATAGAACCTATGATGCCATATGCAACATGGGATGCCCTCAATGCATCCCAGTAGGAGGTTCCTATACATGGAGCATCTAAAATGACGGTGTAAAGGTATCTATACTGTGCATAGGTCAGATCAAACCACTGGGCTTTCAAGATGGCCTCCTCTTCAGACTAGGGACGTTCAGATGCGATGTCCTTTGCTATAGGTGGGAGCAAGGTTTGAAGGAACCAATGCAGGAATATCCTGTCATCAAGTTGGATCTTACACAAACTACAGTGTTTCCGCCACTCATGGATGTGGTCAGTTATGTGGGTCACAGTATTCTGGTGGCAAGATAACAAGATCTCCACCCCTTCGTCATATATGATGGGGAGTTTGAAATATTGCAGGAACATGAGATCTAGGGAGTTGAAATCTGGGTACTTGGCTTGTGGTAGCTCAATGTACCACTTGGCTACAGTACCTGTGAGGGTGCATTGGAATAGTCTTAGCCTGATCAAATCATCTACAATGTTGTTTGATGAGCACCATAGATGAAATGTAATGATGTGGTTTTGGGGGCACTCCCCTGCCTTCCCTTCGAACTTGGAAATGTCTGAGGGAAGTTTGGTTGGCATGGAAAGCCAAAACGTTTGTTGGAGGATAGGGTCATTTGTTAACCGAGCCAAATCAGGCAAGTTGAGATGTGCCATGAAAGGAAGGTTTGACCCTAGGTTGATGTGAGATGGGGCAGCCATGGTGGAGGGGTTTGCAGGTGCATAATGCACCTGCATAGCTGGGGGTACTTGTGGCACCATTTTGGATGAGCCAATGCCCCCAAGTGTGGTGGGAGGGATAGTGTGGGTGGAAGAGCCACTACCCCCATGTATGATAGGAGGGGCAGTGTAGGTGGGACAACTTGACTAGTCAATATGGGTGGTGGTAGATGGCTTATGACGGTTTGCATAACCCTGTTGGGGCCACCTGTAGGGTTGTTGGAAATAGTTTGTGGTGTGGACATGGGTCCACTAGCAATTACTACACTGGAAAATGGATCCAGGTTTGCACTAGCCATGGGGCTTAATGGTGCAGTGTGTAGATCTAGTTTAGACTAATATGGGTCTGAATCTGAATCAGAGGCTATGTGGCCTTCTGATGGTGTGGAAGGTCATCGAGAAAAGTCTTGACGATGCCAGTTTAATGACCCAAACTATGGTGGTACACCTCTTAGGCATGAGGAAGAGCATGGGGGATCAATCATGTCAAATTTGTATGTCAAAATGGTGGTAACGATTTTTGGACCCCAGTTTCAATGGCTTCCTATTGGCTACAGGAGGTCACTTGGCCACCAAGATTGCCAAAAGACAGTGCTTGGATTTTTCCTCACATGAGTGCTACTCAATCGGTGGGGGTCGTTGCTCGTTTCGCTTGGCAATTCCTCTCAGTGGCCAGCTACTTTGGGGTTCCCGTGGTACTCCTCACAATGAGTTTCTGGGCTGGTCCCAAGTACTTCCCATGGTTAAGGCAGTTAGGGACTTATGTCCTCAAAGACTGCAGATGTTTAAGTTAGTGTAAATTGTAAATTTTACTAGCTCACTTAGTGTCATGAATTGAGTTGGGTTGATTTATATGGTATGGTGTGTATGTCTTTTGTTTTTCTGTTACATTTGGTGGCTACTTAAATGGTTTATGAATATTCCATAGAGTTCATAACTTTGTGATGAAAGAAGTAAATAGTAATAAAAAAATTTAGACATGTATCATTTGTGATCCTAAACTATGATAGCCTGACTAAGTGACTACCTTGCACCTATATTTCTCTTCAACCAGGAGAGGGTGTTGGGCTCTCAACACAATGGGACTAATCCCATCCGTAGATCCACAATTCACCCTCCGGATGCAATGTTGGTCAACAAGGAGGACGCTGAGCGCCGTGAGAAGCCTTCCTTCTCTACCCCCTCTACCTTCCAAGTCACCCATTTTGAGTGGCTTCGAAAAATAATAGGTGAAGTGCCTATTACTATATGAGCTTCACCCTTCATCTTATCCCAGAATACCCCGAAGGGTGATGACTGGGTAGAGGAGGAAGGGTTAGGTAAGATGTTTATTTTAAGTGAATTTTAGTCAAGCTATGTTCATTAACCCATTAAGCATTGATTTACACTTTGATTTAATCAAGCTTTGTTTTGTAAATGAAATGAATAGAAACAAAAACAGAAACAAAAATAAAAATAGTTTGAATGGATAGAGGTAGCTTATCTGCACTAAAAGTCCTTAACTTTAAAAAAATCAAACTCTGAGTGACAGATCGCACTTTTCGGGTCAAATGTGGCGAGGGTGTAACACCTCGGTTTTGACCCCGTTGCATTAAATGTACATGATGTATATATTGTAAATGATCACGGTGTGGAGCTAAAGGCCAAGGCCCCACCATTGATCGATTATGCTATGTTTTGGATTCAAATTTGTCATCAATGGTATATCAGGGCATGTGGCATATATTATGCTTGTCACCATGTAAATATGCATCTATAATTAATTAAATGAACCCAGCTAGCTACGATCGTGGAAACTAAAATGAGAAAGGGGCATGATTTTCATAAGGATAAGGGTGGGGAAATTTTTAAACCTTGGCCAATGAGAGAAAAACCCATGTGCCATCTTCCCTTGTTTTATTCCAACCACTTTCATTAAAAATGGCTGCTGGTGGTTGAGGTAGTTAATGGTCTTTGGGAGTGGGGTGGAAAGACTGTCAGTCCTCACCCACATGCACACTCCACCACTGTTGACTTCACAATGGAAAAAGAAACCACTGCCATCTCTCCCACATGATTTTACTCTCTCCACGATTGTGCAAGAGCACTCACGCACTCTCCACTACGCAGGCCTCCCGAATTGTTGTTCATCCTCTTGCAGGAGCGAAAGTGGCTCACGTTCACGTACTTCTGGCTACGGGCATTCTTGCCATTGTCTGTTCGCTGCTCTCCCGCCCAGGATTTTCCTGGATTTTACCCACGCAGTTTTCCTCTATGGATTTACGTGACAGTGGCTATATATTTTCCTCACGGGTGGATTTGTGGGTCCTGTGTTGTTGTTTCTCTCACGTACAAGCTGGGAGAACTGTAATTTATTCCCCAGTGTGGTCTGTGTAAGTCTTCCGATGTATTCATTGCCTGGGACGTGCTGTTGTTTCCCACGTTGTTGGTAATGTGGGCTGATACGTTTTTGGGGCTATTGTTTTCCCCATGTTGTGAGCTGTGCACACTAATTTCATGTTGGGACTATTGTTTTCCCCATGTTCACTGATACGTTTCAGGACTGTGTAATTTGCCTGGGAGTCATTTTCCCTGTTTAAGCTGTGACAGCTGATTTAACTGCATGTGTGCAATGGTTGGTCTTTGGACTATGTTGGGAGTAGGGATGAGGGCTTGGTTTGCTTGATAAACCTGGTGTGTTGGAAACCACACAGACAGAGCTAGAGGGCTGGCTTTCTTCTTCACAACCCCTGAATAGCACTGGAAGGGAATGCAGGGCCCGAGGGACTGTGTAGTAGAGAAGGGGCTGATTCCTTGTGTTGGGTGTGTGTGGGTGTTTTAGAAGCCAGGATAGTTCTAGTGTAGGTGTTCCTAGCTCTGTAATGAGCTCACCAGCTTAGAATTGAGCCTTTCCCCAACTCCTTGATGGCCTGATAAACCCAACTGTGTTGGCTTGGCTATGTTTTGTATACCCTTGGCTATGTGTAAGCCTGCTAGTTCCCTTATTCCTTGTAGAATCATGCCCATCTCGGGGGTGGCAGCGCTGCTGAGAGATTAAGGAGCACGCTGGCCTATGGTTGGGTGGAAAGTTGCAGCGACGTAGCTGGTTGCGGATCAAGTTATTCATAAGATAAGTGCTCTTGTCGATTTCTACTTCTGCAACTATATTTACTGTTAATGACTATAATGGACATGTTGAATGAATGCTTGTATGAATGTATGATGTTTCTGTTGTGTCTGATAGATAATTGCATCTGTGCATGATAAATGTTCATGTGTGCATGTTTCCACTTCAATATGTTTGCTTCAGCATTCTGTTTTAGCATTTTTATGCATGCCCATGTTCATGGGGCTCTTAGCCCGTGTGTTTGAAGCTTGTAGTTGCGTCCTCTTCGCCGGTCGAAGGCTTGGGGACGTGACAGAGGGGGCCACCAAATTTTTCCAGAAATAGGTGAAGGGGTCGCTTAGAATTTGCAGATAGAAGCGGGATGACTTCTAGAAGGGGGTCACACCTTTCAGGGATAAATAGGTGACTTGGTCACACCTGTGAGGCCAGAATGAGTGACCTGGTCCCCTCCTTGGGCCCGATAAGAACGACCTGCTCTGGAAACTGAAATTATTTTGACCATGAGTCAGATTCGGCCGATAGTAACCTATACTGTGGAAAAATGGAATTGGATTTTCCTTGAGGAGGCTCAGAAGTAACTGGAAATGGAAATAAACAGGAATCTAAGCTAGATTTTAACATAAAATTAAACTAGGGCAAAAAATAGAACTAAAAACTGAAACTTTGAAAAATAAACCCAAGGATCCTATGCGATCGACTTGGTATGGTCACCAATTATGTAGCAAGGATTTCTCCCATGCTACAGGGCAGGAATGGCTACCTTCCATCTATAGGACAGAAGGATAGGGTTCATTACCAAGAAAAAAATGGAACTGAAAGAAAGCAAAGGGAGCAGAAAGGAAAGATATGGAAACCCTGCACACAAGGTTAGACTCCAAAACCCTGCATACAGTTGTTAGAACATGAAATAAACCTACAAGAAAACTGATTTAGACAAAATCTAAAATGAAAAAGACATTAAACAACAGATTATAT
The DNA here is from genome assembly GCA_001517045.1 of Pseudotsuga menziesii. Taxonomy (NCBI): domain Eukaryota; kingdom Viridiplantae; phylum Streptophyta; class Pinopsida; order Pinales; family Pinaceae; genus Pseudotsuga; species Pseudotsuga menziesii. The sequence goes on from LPNX010210979.1 coordinate 1,320,628, forward strand.
CTCTTGGTGGAAATGGACCACCATGCCCTAGCTTGGAGAAGCACCTCTCTCTTGGTAATGGGGGAGCTATGGCTCAAAGAGAAGATGGATGAGAGGGAGTGTGGGTGGCTTGAGATGCAAATGGTATCAAGGCATCCACTCAGGCAGCATAATAGTATGCAAGGGAGGAATGTTTTGAAAGTGACCCCCACCCCTCTATTTATAGCTTTTTTAGGGTTCTAATCCCCTGGTTAGGGCTTTAGCTCCTTTTTTGGGATTTTATCCCCTTTCGCCCAATATTTAGCTCCTTTTAGGGTTTTAGGCTCCTTTGGGGGGGTTTAGTCCCTTTTTGGAGGCTTGTTGGGGCCTAGAAATTCGCAGGCAACAACAGTAAGGGATTCTCCCCAATCAACATTCCCAACTAGCCCGTTGACTATTTGGTGTAGGGAATTCGTCCAGTTTGCGGTCCGGCTACCGTAGGTCAAGGTACAAAACAACAGCTTTACCGGCTGCGGCCCGGTCCACCGAGTTTTTTGTATTTTGACTTAAAAATGAAATGCAAGTGCCTAACTAATAATGCGGGGTGATAAATTGCAAGGGGCAATCACAAAGTGATGCGCAGGTTCTTACCTCTCGTCTTAAGGCGCGCAAGCATTTAAATCACATGTAGCAAAGTAAATGAACTAACTACCTAAATCTATCCCTAGGGAGCAATGTTATCATTCATTAGTGAGTAATACATTTCGTACATGCATTATGAACAGTTACAGACAACTGATACTTCATTCAAAACACATGAACAATTGCAGATATTCAAACAACCAGATAGCCGATTATTTTACGAACAACGTCTATTACTCACAGTGGAAGAAATCCCAAAGATACTGAAGAACATTTAACAAGAACATAGGTTCTGGAAATTAAATACTCTCACAGTAAATGAAACATGGCTGAAAACGAAATAGTTCCTCTTCAACATTATTCATTGAGTTGCATTGATACATTCCAAATTTCACTCTCTCCAGCAGGCAAAATTTGCAGTTTCCTTTGCAAAACGTAGTTCCTCTTACAAGTAAACACTTACAAAATTTTCTAGGGAAAAAGCACCATCTCCTTCCTACTTTCAAATATTTAAACTATAATTACAGAGTGTTTCGTTTTCCCCAGATGCATGATCTTTCATTTCCTCTAACGCTTCGCCTTCCTTGTCTGTATGTAATCATGGACCACTTGGTAACTGATGACTTCTTGGGTTCGCGCCGTTATAGCTATGATTTTTGTCTTCTGCTCCCCTGGTTCTCCTGGAGATCCCTCCGGTTTCAGTTATATTCTTGCCAAACGGTCCGTCTTTCTCAGCACCATGGTAGAGTACTTAATCTCCTCAAACCCGCCTTCCATCAATCGACTAGCATCATTCAAACAACAAATATTATCGATTAAACGACTATTCCACAAGGAAATGGCGAGGCGCACCATCTACGGGCTTGCCAAACCTAGCCTACGGAAGTCAACAGGAAACACATTGGTGGGAAAAAGTAAAGCCGATAGTCAGAAGGAAGTAACATCGGAGACCAAGGGGCTTTCCCAGCCGCAACGGCGGAAGAAACCCAAGTCACAGACAAATGACACGCAGGAAAGAGATGCTTTAATCGGAGATCAGACAGATTTGAACTTCGGAAGCCGAAATACTTGGAGAGCCACAACGGTGGAAAAGGAAGCTAGAAGACACGCGACGCAGGTGGGAAGACTTAGTCAGAAGTCGGGAGACTTTGACATCGGGAGGGAAAAAGGATCCCCTGGCCGCAATGGCGAAAGAGTACAAGCTTTATGCACATGGCTAAAATAGGTTAAAATGCATCGGCCATTGGCGCTTTCACACTTCGGAAGCTAAATTGCTTTTGGAGCCACAACGGCGGACGGAAAACGGTTCGAACTTTCAATCAAAACAATGAAAAAACTAAGTGCTTCATTCAACTTCAAACATCCAACAATGGCGACCTCAGTAGAGACAACTGGTTTGATCAATAAACAAAACAATCTTAACGGCTAGGGCTCGCCATAAACTTCAGTGCAATAAAAAACCAGACCTTGGTCAAGAGTCAAGCTTTGTAGTCATTTAAAGATTGAAACACATGCCAACAACTCCAAGGATTCAAATATTAAAACAAAATTATGAGGAGGGGTCCCGAATTTAAGAAAATTTGGGAGAAAAGTTGCAGCTGCAACAACTGGCGATTGCCTGGTGAACCTAGATCTCTGGGCGATCAACCTTTGAGTGACAGACTGTTTAACAAGCAAAAAGCATCATATTGACTTCTTCCAGCAATATGGATTTCTTAAATGATAGCAGTGTGTACCCTTAATCATTGATGGCAGTCCAATTAGGGAGAGTGGAAACCAAAAATGTCAAGTCCAGATAACTATGCCGAGGCTGGAGGATGAATTTCGTTATTACCTTTGTCTTCAGGTGGCTAAGAGATTTGGACACCATAGGATTGGAGCATATGGTAAACATAAATATTCGTTTGTTCCTCATTCCCATGCCATTTTCACACTTTTCTTGTGCTTTCAGACTTTTGTCCTATTTCATATGAGTTTGCTCACCTGCCTTTCTTACTGAATTTTGATTCAAGATCCTCTATCCCATAGTGTCCTTTTGTGTGAGTGGTGTACTTCAAGTTTCAGCTCACGGACAGAGAGGATCTTTTGGCAATTCAGTACTTATGATTCAGCTCCTGCTTTGATTTATGATGCTTTCATAGGAGTTTTTGACTCTTTATTTACCTTTTGGCATTTGTTTCTTGGCATGGGATCATTTATATTTAATACACTGTTCACTTTGCTCCTTTCCATGGGTCCTTTGCTGTTGCTCCTTAGAACATTTTAAATGTGACGTGGATGGAGCCTCGACATAGTACCCGAGACTGCTCGAATCTGGTTTATTTCACAGGGGTTAAGCATGACTTCAATGCACACAAAGTTCTTCGAGAAAACTGCTATACTGGAAGAAATTCTTTCATATAAATTAGCAACACACAATCTGACACCAAAATGTTTATCAAACCCCAAAAATTTCGGATGTATTCCATGCAACCGCAGGTTTTCTCCCTTTATTGAAATCTACGAAACAAGCTAAAACGAAATCAACAAAAATCAAACTAGAAACATGACTCAAAGGACAGCCGGATGGATTATTTATGTACAAGACAGAAAAAATCAGACAGACTCAGGAAAAATAAGGCTTGAGAACCAAACTATTTACTGGTAGGTTCTCCTCCCACTCCTGCAGATCTTGCAACTTGTAAGTAGAAGGACCAAGCTTGGCTGCAATCTGAAAAGGGCCTACCCACAATTGCTGGAACTTGGTATGATTTCCTTTCTCATCATGGGGATGGTCCCATTTGAGGACTAAGTCTCCTACTTCAAAGTCTTTTTTCCCAGCTTTATGTTTGTCAAACCATCTCTTAACTGACTCTTGTTGCTGCTTAAAGCGTTCTTTGGCTTTCGACCTGGCTTCTTCAGCTTTCAGGAGGTTATATATTCTTATTTGTAAAACTTCATCATCTGAAACCCTAGACTCCTGAGCTAGAATGGAATATGGTAGCATGATATTGGGAGGAAGGATGGCCTCTTTATTGTAGACAAGGGTATATGGGGACACTCCAATTGCAGACTTGGGGGTGACTCTATCAGCCCAAAGGGCATTTGGTAAGGTTGAATGCCAACTCCTCTGGTTTTCTATTACAGTCTTCTTCAAAATTCTAATGAGGTTTTTATTAGAGGATTCAGCTAGGCCATTCCCTTGCGGATAGTAATTAGCAGAATAATGCAATTTTATCCCTTTATCATGAGAAAACACAGTCAATTTAATTGATGAAAAGTATTTAGCATTATCAAATACTAACAAAACTAGAACTCCAAACCTGGTCATGATATGATCTTGTAGGAAGCTGATGAATTCGTCTTCATTTATCTTGCACAGTGGGATAGCTTCGACCGAACGAGTGAAATAATCAATCGCAGTAAGAATGTACTTGTGCTGTAGGGATGAATTTGGCTTTATTTCTCCAATAATGTCCAGCCCCCATTGCTCAAATGGTTCCGTGATCATCACAGGATTTAGGGGCACTGCTGCTTTAGGCTGTCTTCCACCACACCTTTGGCAAATATCACACTTTCTGACATGTGCGTGTGCATCCTTGAAGAGTGTAGGCCAATAGTAACCAGCTCTGAGGATTTTTTGGTCTGTAGTGTCTCCTGAATAATGTCCCCCAGCCGGACCATCGTGCAATTCAGACATTAATTTCTTAGCATCTTCTTTCTCCAAGCATCTCAGAAGGACTCCATCGTAGTTTTTCCTGAATAGTACACCTTCGATGATTTGATAGGAAGTTGATTTCAGACGCAGCGCCCTCCTTTGCTTAGAGTTCCAATGTTCCGGCAACAGTCCTGACTGTAGATAATGTACTAGATCTCTATACCAAGACTCAGGAGCTGTAAACAAAGGACATACCTCTGCTAAATGTAATTCGGCCTCATCTTCCCAGGCGCTCTCCTCATTATTCCTATTTTCAGTCATCAATTTGCAAAACCCCTGACCTTTAACTATAGATGCTAGCTTGAATTCAAGATCGTATTCCTGGAGGGCTGTCACCCAGTTTCCTCTTCTTTCCCCTAATTCCCTTTGTATAAGAAGGGATCTCACAGCTGGGTAGGGGACTATTACCTTGGTTCGATTTTTTAATATATAAGGCCTGAATTGCTTCACTACCTTAAATACTACGTAAGCTTGCTTATCAATGGCTGGGTAGTTTAATTCAGCCCCTTGTAAACTAGTGCTCATAAAAGAGATTGGGAATTCATCCCCCCTATCCTCCTTTTGCGTAAGCACAGCTGCCAGTGAATCATCGGATGCGAATGTATACATAATAAAGTCTTTATCAAAGTCTGGACTTTTCAGGGAGGGCACATGTGCAACAGCAGTCCTGATTTTAATGAAAGCATTCTTTTCAACTTCAGTCCACTTAAATTGTGCATTTTGCTTGACCATTTTCTACAACGGCTTAACAGTTTGAGCAAAATCAGGCACAAACCTTCGTACGAAATTTATGGTTCCCATGAAGGACTGCATCCCTTTTTTATTATGGGGCATGGGAATTCGTTCAATGGCCTTAATTCTTTCTGGGTCTATAGATATACCCTTCTTTGAAACTATGTGCCCCAGTAACTTGCCCTTGGTGACGACGAACACGCATTTCTTAGGATTGAGGGAGATGCCATATTTCCGACAGCGTTCGAAAATTTGTTTTAGGTGAAAAGCGTGCTCTCCTCTTTTCTTCGAGAATATTGTAATCTCATCAAGGTACACCACAGCGCTTCATCCAATTAGTCCGTGGAAATCTATGTCCATAGCTCTCTGAAATGTCGCTCCAGCATTAATCAGTCCAAATGGCATCCTTCTATAGGCAAAAGTTCCCCATTTTGTCCTGAACGTTGTCTTTAATCTGTCTTCTTCAGCTACCAACACTTGATTGTAGCCAGAGAACCCATCTAATAATGAAAACAGTTCAGAACCTGAAACCATTCGTAGCAGCTGCTCCATGGGTGGCACAGGATAGTTATCTTTATCCGATGCGTGGTTTGAGTTCCTGAAATCCACACACAGTCTGATTTCTCCTGACTTCTTTCTGACCGGTACCAGATTTGACACCCACTCAGAGTGTCTGACTTTAAAAATGATTCTAGCATCCAACAATTTCTTTACCTCACTCTGAACCAGCAGTTCCAGTTTTGGACGCATTTTCCTCAAGGGCTGCTGATATGGCTTGATTCCCGCCTTGATGGGAACAACGTGCTTGATGATGCTGGTATCGTATGTCTTGAACTCTTGGTACGTCCAGGCAAAGACATCTTTGTATTGTTTAAATAGGCTGATGAACTTGTCTCTTTCTGTCGGCAAACAGCATTTCCCGAGATTCACGAACTTAGGTGCCATTTCAGTCCCCAAATTTATCAGCTCGAACTGTAGAGTTGAGCTATGAGTCTTCACGTTGGTGGGTATCCTAAACTTTTCATTCAAGTCAAACATCTTTTCTAACGTTCTGACCCCTTTAGGGATGAAATTATCAAATTTCATTTCTGCCTGGTGTTCTTCATCATCAATAATCGCTCCTTTGAATACCTTGTCATTTGTTAAACATTCTATAATTTTCTGGTCATCATCGAACACCCGCAGGTTGGTAATCATATCAGGTACTGAAGGCCTGAAAAGCAATTCAACAGTACATCGATTATTTGCGGGTACAAGCCTAGCGGCCGAAGTGGCCAATAAGTCAGCTGCTGCGTTTTTAATTCTTGGGATTGAAATAATGTTGAATGCATTAAAACATTTAAGAAGGTCCCATACCTCATTCTGGTAAGATTTTAAGTGAGGATAAATACAGTGGATTTGATTCTGGATTTGTTTCACAATAATTTTAGAATCCCCAAAAACTTTTAAATTACTTATCTTCAATTCAATCGCTTTCTTGAGTCCCTGCACCAGTGCTTCATACTCAGCTGTATTATTAGTACATTCAAACTCTAATCTACATGAAAGGAAATTTTTATTCTTTTGTGGGTCAATTAGGACACAGCTGGCCCCTGACCCTTCTAATGTCTTAGAGCCATCGAAAAATAAAGTCCAAAAATCATTAAATACTGAAAATGAATCTACTCCTACTGCTAAGTCTGCTATTTTACAATCAATCTCGTCAGCCTGCGAGAATCAAAGGAGATCAGGTTGAGTATCAGATGGGTTGCCGGCTTCTTCCACTTGATAATTCCCTGGTTCCAACTCAAGAAAATAATTTCCCAATACAGAATCCACAGGTATATTCTTCTCATCCAGTTGGGTAACATTGTACTTCATGTGGGGTTCTCTTAGAATCTTGATCTAGTTTGGACTCCCCTTGTATGGAAACCACAGGTGCAACCAATCTAAAGCGAAATATCCATTTAATTTGGCTGACCAATCTCTACTCAGGACCAGACCATAAGCATCTGGTATATCAGCCACTATGATGTTAATAACTTGGCATACTTTGTCATTGGATGCAAGACGGATTAGGACGTCTTTCATCTCACCAATTACCTTAACGTTTGTCCTATCCAACTGAAACACCCTCCACGTGGTTGGATTTGGCTGCCCATTTATCTTCTTACATACTGATATGGGCATGACATTAATGGACGCCCCCGAATCTACCAGACAATTGTGCACGTTATGATTAAAAAATTCAAACGTTAAAAGGAAAGGTAGATGCTTAGCTTTAGACTCACCTCCAACGCTGGTTTCTCCAATTTCTTCTTTGTCCTGAGGTTGATTGTCAGTGGGTAGCTTGTCATCTGATGCTTCAAGTGCTTTCAACAATCTCTCTTTTTGATGCGGCACTTTGCACATTTTGAATAGTGGAACATTCACTTTTACCTTTTTCAAATCCTCCACAATGTCATAATTCATCGGCTATCCAATTGGATGTGGTTTGTCAGCATTTCCTTCACTTGGATTGGCTGTTGTATCATCCTGTCTAGGACTTTGGCTGGTAATCATGAATTTTGGAATCTTATCAGCCAAGGATTTATTTTGAAACTTCTTCTCAACATTTCTCTCCATCCTTCTGATCTTTGGAAGAATAAGACTGTCGTCTTTAACCGCTCCTTGGCTTCTTGTGGCCACGTTGGTCTCCATAACGCCCTGGTATCCCTGAGTGTTTCCTTCTTCAGCATCAAATAATGAGATTGAATTCCATAATGCCAAGGTCTCCTTTTCCTGATCTTCATTAGACGTAGAGGCAGAATTTTCTTTTCTTTCTTCATCTCCCTCTTCTGTTAACCTAGAATCCAGCAGTTGATTCATCACTAGCGTCATAGAGTTTATCCATTGTGGAAATTGTTTTTCAGAGTGTGGCTGTTGGTGGAAAGTGCAGAAATTATCCATGCCGACCTCTATTAGATTCATGGACGCAACATTGTGAGGAGGAGGATTAGAATGATCCTTATCCTCTCTTTTCTTATAATATGGCTTATAAAACCTTTGTGCCTCCTTTTCTTTTTCCATATCTATGATCTTGTTGGAAAGCTTCTGCATCATCTTGGCCATATTTTCCAGATCTGGCGACTTTTCTTCCTTAGGCTTAGCGAACAATAAGGCTTTTCTCCCCACACCTTTCTCTCCTGATTGTTCTGGATAATCTTCAATACTCTCTCTTTCTTCTTCCACCACTTCTGCCTCTTCATAGGTCTTTGTCAGAGTAGGCTTGGCCCTACCTTTCACAAACATGGCCAAATCGAGACCCAAAGCTGAAGTATAGTACTCAATCAGTACTTTTTCTGAAGGCTTATCTGTTTCAGAGAAGTTCTTAAGATATGCTGCAAACCTTTGTGTGAAATTGTGCACTTTTTCCTTTTTCTCTTTCTTCAATGCACATAGTCCTTTCATGAGGGAAGCATGAGTCTTTTGGGTCGCATACTTACTTCTAAAAATCCTCTCAAAGGTATTCTAGTCTGGAATCGAGTTAGCAGGCAACCCAAAATACCATGAAGCTGCAGCGCCTTTAAGTGTATGCGGGAAAAGTCGACATACTACATATTCATGCTCCCCATCCCTTAAACCCTCTATTGCCAAGTAGAAACTCTACAGATGATCATCCACTAGTATTTTCTCATTGGGGTCAAATTTAGGTAGCAATTTTTCGAAGGATTGGGGTAAGTCATGTAATGGAGGTGTTAGATTTAGAGGTGATTTGGCTCTCCATGTAGGTGGTGGATTAGGTGGGTTAGGCTGTTGATTAGCATTAAATCCAGCCATGAGTCGGGGTGGAGAGTGAGGAGGTGAACCAACTGGAGTATGAGCAGGAGAACTGTGAGGGGTATCTGGGCCTTCTTGGTTCAAAGGTAGCACCACTTCCTATAATCCTGTTTCTACCAGCTCTTCCCAGTCTCCGACCAACACTGAGTCTTCTGTTACAGGACGATCTTTCTTTTTATACTCTCTTCTAGGAAAGTCAGGGATAATTGGCAACCCTCCAAGCTTCTTTACATATTCCCAAGTGTGTCTTCTTAGGTCCTTAACCACTTCATTACCAACAGCGTATAGATGTTCTCTGTGTTCTTCCGGGATTGGATTAAGGAACCCACTTCTTTCGGAACTGTCACCGATGGAAAAATATTGGGAAAACGGGTTTCCTCGGCTAGCCATGCACTGGCGGCCCTCCTTCTAGCGCCAAAACTGTTGGGGCCTGGAAATTCGCAGGCGACAATAGTAAGGGATTCTCCCCAATCAACGTTCCCAACTAGCCCCTTGACTGTTTGGTGTAGGGAATCCGTCCGGTTTGCGGTCCGGTTACCGTAGGTCAAGGTACAAAACAACAGCTTTACCGGTTGCGGCTCGGTCCACCGAGTTTTTTGTATTTTGACTTAAAAATGAAATGCAAGTGCCTAACTAATAATGCGGGGTGATAAATTGCAAGGGGCCATCACAAAGTGATGCGCAGGTTCTTACCTCTCGTCTTAAGGCGCGCAAGCATTTAAATCACATGCAGCAAATTAAATGAACTAACTACCTAAATCTATCCCTAGGGAGCAATGTTATCATTCATTAGTGAGTAATACATTCTGTACATGCATTATGAACAGTTACAGACAGCTGATACTTCATTCAAAACACATGAACAATTGTAGATATTCAAACAACCAGATAGCCGATTATTTTACGAACAACGTTTATTACTCACAGTGGAAGAAATCCCAAAGATACTGAAGAACATTTAACAAGAACATAGGTTCTGGAAATTAAATACTCTCACAGTAAATGAAACATGGCTGAAAATGAAATAGTTCCTCTTCAACATTATTCATTGAGTCGCATTGATACATTCCACATTTCACTCTCTCCAGCAGGCAAAATTTGCAGTTTCCTTTGCAAAACGAAGTAGTTCCTCTTACAAGTAAACACTTACAAAATTTTCCAGGGAAAAAGCACCATCTCCTTCCTACTTTCAAATATTTAAACTATAATTACAGAGCTTTTCATTTTCCCCGGACACATGATCTTTCATTTCCTCTAACGCTTCGCCTTCCTTGTCTGTATGTAATCATGGACCACTTGGTAACTGATGACTTCTTGGGTTCACGCCGTTATAGCTACGGGTTTTGTCTTCTGCTCCCCTGGTTCTCCTGGAGATCCCTCCGGTTTCAGTTATATTCTTGCCAAATGGTCCGTCTTTCTCAGCACCATGGTAGAGTACTTAATCTCCTCAAACCCGCCTACCATCAATCGACCAGCATCATTCAAACAGCAAATATTATCAATTAAACGACTATTCCACAAGGAAATGGCGAGGCGCACCATCTACGGGCTTGACAAACCTAGCCTACGGCAGTCAATAGGAAACACATTGGTAGGAAAACTTAAAGTCGGTAGTCGAAAGGAAGTAACATCAGAGACCAAGGGGCTTTCCCAGCCGCAACGGCGGAAGAAACCCAAGTCACGGACAAACGACATGCAGGAAAGAGATGCTTTAATCAGAGATCGGACGGATTTGAAATTCGAAAGCTGAAAGAATTGGAGAGCCGCAACGGTAGAAAAGGAAGCTAGAAGACACGTGACACAGGCGGGAAGACTTAGTCAGAAGTCGAGCGAATTTGACATCGGGAGGGAAAAAGGATCCCCCGGCCGCAACGGCGGAAGAGTACAAGCTTTATGCACATGGCTAAAATAGGTTAAAACACATCGTCCATCGGCGCTTTCACACTTCGGAAGCTAAATTGCTTTAGGAGCCGCAACGGTGGACGGAAAATGGTTCAAACTTTCGATCAAAACAATGAAAAAACTAAGTGTTTCAGTCAACTTCAAACATCCAACAATGGTGACCTCAGTAGAGACAACTGGTTTGATCAATAAACAAAACAATATTAATGGCTAGGGCTCGCCATAAACTTCAGCGCAATAAAAAACCAGACCTTGGTCAAGAGTCAATCTTTGTAGTCATTTAAAGATTGAAACACATGCCAACAACTCCAAGGATTCAAATATTAAAACAAAATTATGAGGAGGGGTCCCGAATTTAAGAAAATTGGGGAGAAAAGTTGCAGCTGCAACAAGGCTTTAGCCCCTATGAGAGCTATTTAGGCTCTTTTTATGGGGTTTTAAGCCTTTTTTCCTGTTTTTAAGCCTTCTTGAGGGTGTGAGGGTCAGATGGGGTTAAATGAGGGTCATGCATGGGTCTCCTTGGGTGGTGTAGACCATGTAGAGTTGAGTGAGGGATTTTTTGGGTTAACAAGTACTACATAAGTAGTATATATCAGTCCTATATCATATCGATAACATGCCAATAAAGACAAAAAACAATGTACATGCTCAACACAATTCCAAGTCCAAGAATACAAATCTCTATATTAATGAAACATATATTTTTTTAAACTTTAGATCTGATTTATAATAGCATATACAAATCAAAATATAAAGTACTCATCTTTATTTTTGTGTGGGCTCCCTCTTGATCTCTGCACCATTGTAAAGATAGTTGGAGTCCTTCTTTATTCACTTCAACTTCAAACACTGCAAAAAATTACTACATGTATTAGATAGTGAGTCTCTGCATGGGAATAAGGATCCCATGCAACCAAGAGAGAATTATCTTCTCCACTAAAGTAATTATTCCTTTCGATCACTCTCTTCCTCGGATGATTGATTTTGAGAAGGTTCACCTCTTTCTACAATGGTGGATGAATGAATCCTTCCTCGTTTCTTCTTTCTTGCATAACACTCTTTCACAAAGTGGACCTTCTTTCCACAATAGAAGCATTTATACTTTTATTTATCAAAGTCCTTCTTGAAATTCTTCTTCTTTCCAGAAAATACTTTCTTGGGAGAGAATGGATTCCTCCCTTTCTTAATTCTTTCTAAGAGGGAAATATTCTCCTCTTTAGTGCACACACCCTTTCTTTGGATGCACCCTTCTTCTTGGATGAAATCATGCCATAGTCTTTCAAATTTGGGATGTTATTCTCTTCCATTTACCACTACTAATAAATTATCCCATGAGGAAGGGAGTCCATCGATGGCAGTTTAAAAAATGTCATCCTCATCCACCATCACACCGATGCTTAGAACACGATATTTCACTTGTGAAATATTTGTGAAGAATTATGCTACGGTCTCATCCTTCTCCATATTTAGGCTTCACAACTTGTTCTTCAAGGCCCTCTTTTGAGTGGGAGCCTTCTTCTCATACAAGTTTGTAAGTATTTCAAAGCACTCCTTTGTCATCTTCAATGGTGTGATTACCGACATGAGATTGTCCTTCACGAAGTCATATATAATCATCTTTGCCTTTGCTTGATTCTACTTGAAATTTATTATTTCTTCATTAGTGGTAGGATCCTGTACCATCGAAGTCACGAATTAATCAAGATCATGCTCATTGAGAAGATTCAACACTATTGTTTTCCATGTGTTGAAGTTGGAAGTACCTTCAAGGCAGTCTTCCAGTCGAATGGAGATCGATGTCATGGATGCAATATTTTTCTCAAGTATTCAATATCTATGGAGGCTTATCTTTCTGAAAAAAAATAAGCTCTTTCACACCCTATTCTCTGATACCATGTTAATGTTTAAGAAAAATCGAGGCCTCTTGAACTTCAAAATTTTTATCAAACAATTTCAACACTTTATGAAACTTTAAATCAGTTGCATAAGAAACTTTATATCAGCCATATATGATTCTTTAAATCATCCACATATCATTCTTTATATCAGCAATATACAAATCTTCAAGAATAAATTAGGCACATAAAACAATCACCATAAGAGACAATATATACCATGGGAAAACCCTCCAAATACGGAGAATAAAAAACCTAACAATTATTTGAGTATGATAGATATATTTGCAGAGAATGATTTACAAAACATGAACATATTGCTTGATAGGAGATGTCACCACAACAATAGAGAAGAGAGATCCAAAGAAACCCTATAAAAAAAACTAAATGCAAACGATATTGAACTTGCCATATGCCTTGTAAATTAATAACAAGCAAAAACAACCTAGCATGCAAAATGGGGCAAATTGGAGGCTGAGTAAACACACTAAGATCATACAAGGAACATTCACTGAGAGTAGCATGCACTATAACTCCTCTCTACATGTCGTCATTGGTTCCCTCCTAAGATCTAGTGTCAATATAACACTTTAGTTATCCTTGCATGTACAAGATATGTGCCTCCTTCTTTAATTAGATTTAATTGGATGCTAACTGAATTGAACTGAATGTAATATTCTTGAATTGAATGAAAAATGAATGAAATGAATGTAAACTGAATGAACTGAATGTGAATTGAATTGAATTTAACTGAATGTTAGGATATTAACTGAAAGTCTTTGGTACTTCACAATTAGTGTCACCCATGCACAAAACACTTTGCATGAATCAAGGAGATGTTCCTTCTTTAACTGACACATTCTTTATTTACAACTTAGGCTTAACTGAGGCCTTCATAATTCAAGTTCATGTGAGGCATGCATGTGCAATTCGAATTCATTCTCTCTCTATATTTTATATCTCATTATCATTAATTAAATACTGCATGGTCCATATGTGTATTAATTAATTCACCATCTTATCATATCATACTCAAAAGAATTGTTCCATACTAATAATAATATGTATTATGTTGGGTCATATAGTCATATGGTAAAGTAATTCACTCTAGGGGTAGCTAATCCCTAAAGGAGACTTATAACACCTAGTGACCATGACTAGCAATACATCACATAGTATATCCTCATGAATTGATACAACACAAGTATCCAATATTTATACAACAAAATACCATCTCATGTTAAGGAGTCCATCTCATAGGGTACCATATATGATAGTAATTTGACTTGATACAACACATGTTTGTAGTATCGATATAACAAAAGACCAGTCTTGATACAACACAAGAATCCAATATTGATACAAAACAAGATCATAGTACAAGCATCTCACCTCAATACATGATGACATAGATAGGATTTGATAAAATACAATGTCCCAACTTAAAACCACAAAAGACCTTAACTTGATATAACACAAGTTTTTGACTTGATACCACACAATTCCCTGACTTGATACCACACAATTCCTTGACTTGATACAATACAAGTCTAGAAAATTACTCCCAATGATGTACATTTAACAGATACAATCTTGAATAGGAGAAATCCATGAAAACTGAGTATGGATCGTTAATGAAGACCAATACTTGGAATCTTGTTCCCCTTCCTCATAGAAATGATTTAGTTGGATGCAAGTGGATATATAAAACAATGTTTACTGTAGAAATATAGATTGAAAATCATAAATATTGGTTAGTAGCAACGATATTCTATTAACAAGAAGATATAGATTACACTGAAACTTTTTCTTTGGTTGCTAAAATGAACACAATTAGAACTATTCTTTCACTTGGTGCATCGTATCAATGGGAAATACACCAAATGGATGTCAAGAGTGTGTTTTTGAATGGTGATATTAGTGAACACATTTATATGCAACAACCACTTGGTTTATTAATGCTAAAATTTCAAGTTTGGTATGCAAATTGAAAAAATATCGATGCTTATTTCTTGAAGAATGGTTTTAACCAGTGTGTATTTGATCCAAATATGTATGTGAAGAGTTTTGATGATGATGTTCTCATAATTGTACTTTGTGTGAATGATCTTATTATCATTAGCAACCAACTTACACTTATACATGAAATGAAGAATACTATAAAGCATGAATTTGAAATGACTGACTTAGCCCTACCGTATTATTTGTTGGGTCTACAAATTTGGCATCTAGTAGAAGGTGTTTTACTCTCTCAATCTAAGTAGGAGAGATATTTTCTTGCTCAGTTTCGTATGAGTGATTCTAATTCATCGCCTCACCATTTCAGTCCGGTGTAAATTTAACTATTAATTGTGACACTCCTCTTGTTGATGCCACATTGTATCATCAACTTGTGGGGAGTTTGATATATTTGACACACATCATACCAAATATCTCTTTTGCAATAAACATGGTTTTGAGGTTTATGCAAAAGTTTCATGAAATTCATTGAAAAACAACAAAGAGGATTTCCATATATTTATAGGGGACATTGCATTATAGTGTGTCCTATTCTAGTAGGGCTACAATTTCACTCCTTGGTTATATAGATTTTGATTGGGCAGGGGATGCTTCAAGTCGAAGGTCTATTGTTGGATTAATATTTTAATTTGGTTGAGGTTTGATTTCATGGTATAGTAAGAAGTTGAGAATTCTTTCTCTCTTCTTATGAAGTAGAGTACACGGTAGCTAAGGAAGT
The DNA here is from genome assembly GCA_001517045.1 of Pseudotsuga menziesii. Lineage (NCBI taxonomy): Eukaryota > Viridiplantae > Streptophyta > Pinopsida > Pinales > Pinaceae > Pseudotsuga > Pseudotsuga menziesii. Next base: position 1,335,989 of record LPNX010210979.1, read on the forward strand.
AACTAAAGAAGCAGCATGGATCATGCATGTTCTGACAAAGATTGGGTTATTAAAAAAGTATTCTACTGAGCTGAGATGTGACAATCATAGTGCAATTCAACTTGCGTACAATTCATTGTATCAATACAAGAATAAACACATTGAATTGGATACTCATAGCATTTGATACTTTGTTGTGGATGTTGTTATTTGTTTAGAGTATTGTCCCACAAAAAAAAACAAGTAATTGATATCTTCACCAAATCAATCAAAGGAGAAATTTGTGTATTTTCACAGTTTGTTGGGTATGCAGGAAGTTTTCATAAAGGGGGGTAGTGGATGTAATGAAATATTCCTCATTTTATGTGTTGTTCTCCCAATCATCATTAAGGGGGAGTGTTTAAATGTGTAATTTTAATAATTACATGTGTAATGATGTCTAATTGATGTTGTAAGATGTAATAACTAGCACTGGAAGGAAAAATCAAACAAAATAACTCTAATATTAAAAAAATGAGTTATGACACATGCATAATAGAGGAAGATATTAATTTTACCATTCATTATCTTCCAATAGGAAAATACCACTACCCTAAATAAAGAGTGACCATGAACTATTCCAGAGGAACTCTCATTACGTAAAAAAGTACAGGGCTTTCACCCTTGACCAAAACTTTTCATACAGACCAAAAATTCCAATAACTGTTTTACACAGTTGACTACCTATCTCAATTACAAAAACAATCTTTAGCAATGTCTTGATTACAAAAAACATCTTTAACAAACAAAGAATTAGGTATGTCTAGTTGTCATTTATTTTCGTTGTCTCCAGATGCCCCGGACCTAGTATCAAAGTGAGTTTGGACAAGCCATCTTCCTCCATGTTTAACTATCTGTAAATATGGGTTATGCTAAAACCTGAGAAAATATCCACAATCCTTTTGATTGCTCTTGATAGCTGCTGAATATGAGGAGCATTAATTTGGATCTTTTTTTTGACCCAATCAACCATAATTTTCGAGTCCCCAAAAACTTGTAAATGGGAGATATTACTGTTTATAGCCAAATAAAGGACCGTATGCAAAGCTACTAGTTATACCTTGTTATTAGTACAATGCCCAAGAGAATACTTTTCTTACACCTTATGTTTGTCATATAAGTATAAAAACCATCCTGAACCTCCCAAGGGAGGATATCCTTGACTTCCACCGTCGAAGAAAGCCCAAGGAACTACTTTATTTATTTATGGAGGAACCAATATCCTTTTTTTGGGATCTTTCTCTTTCGATTTATGCTCCCTATTCCACTGCACCATAAGAGTTTTTGTTACTTCAGGAGGAATCAATTTGTTATCGAAGATGGCAGTATTTCTAGCCCACCAGATTCCATATGCAAAAATGGATTGAAGTGCACTAAGTAAACATGCCGATCTTTCGGCCCACCAAGCATTGGAATTTTGTTCATGAGAGTCCCCCTATGTCCCTTGAAAATTTAGTTCTCTGCACACTACCTTCCAAACTATCTCTGCATAAGAATAGACAATAAACAGATGAGAACCAGTTTCATCATCTGAATGACACAATGCACACTAGCTTGGACCAATCCAACCTATCTTTTTAAGATTTTCCCAGCTTAATAGCTTATTGTTAAGTGCCAGCCAAAGAGTTATTTTTTCCTTAAATGGGCCTTCACTCTTCCACACTTGTCTCCACCATTCCATTTTCTCTCCCTGGTACTGCTCTAAAGCTCAACTCTTTTAGCCTAGTTTGGTCATAAAATCCCCTGTAGCGGGATTTTTTGCCCAAACCAATTTATCTTTTTCCTCCTCCTCCAAATGGATAAAGGAATAATGTAGATGAGAGACAAACTCATTCCATTCTTACTTAACTCCTTCTTCTAATCCAATATCTTCATAGTTATTCCAAAGGGTTTTCCTATGTAGGGATAGTGAGCAAGCTTGGCTTATATTCGAGATCCCTTGTCTTCTTAGATTCTCAATTAGAGCATATGATAATTTATACCTCTCCCTTACTCCTACCCAAGGATCTTCCCCGACCCGAACTTCTTACCCATTTCCTACCGACCAAGCAATCTAATTCCCTACTTGAGGAAATACTAACACCAGGGATTTCCATCCTATACAACCATTCTTGAAATATTTATCCTGTTTCCTTATCCATTCTTTGATAGAGCCCTTAGGGAAATATTTGGAAGTCAAGACCTTCCCCCCAAAATGAATTAGGGTTATTTATTAAGCACTAAAGAGTTTTTTAGCCAGATATTGGCAGAAAAGGAATGGGTTCTTGATACTCCATCCACCCAATTATTTGAGATTAGCTAGTGTTTTCCATTTTTCCAAAGGGATTCCTTCCAATTGTTTACTAGCTGACCATAAAAAAGAGAAGATGTTTTTCCTTAATTTCTGCAGTATGCCTTTTGGAATGTATGCAATTGTGGCCCAGTATACAGGTATACTTTGTAAAACTGGCTTGAGTAGAACCAACCTCCCTCCTTTTGACAAGAACTTATTGGTCCAACACCCAATACGACCTTCAATCTTTTTGTATAACCACATCCAGTCCTTAAAGGAGTAATCATTAGGTTTGAGAACAAACCCTAAATATTTAAAACCTTCAGACATAGGTTTAATTGTATAAGGGAATTCAAAGCTTAGCCTATTTGTTACTGTATCAATAAGCCCATTTTCTGATAGGATGGACTTCTCTGCATTAATATGCATTCATGTAGCCTTCTTATACAAGTCCAATATCTTTTAAGCTTCTTTGATATTTTCCTAGGTCCCTTCGCCCATCATCACCACATCATACACAAACAAAATATGGGACAGTTCTTTAGTATTTGTCACCTTAACTCCTTTATAAGATCCTGACCTCTTAGCTTGATGAATAATTTTGCTTAGGTCATCAACTACAAGAAGGAATAAAAAGGGAGAAAGACGGCATCCTTGTCTTAGGCCTCTTGAGGACCTGAACAAATTGCGGGGGGGGTGCCATTTATCAAAACTACAAAAGAGGTCGATTGCACACACCCCATTATCCAGTTAACCATTTTTGAATCCATCCCAATTTGAATCATCAATAACCTTAGGAAGGTCCAATTAACCCTATAGTAAGATTTTGAGAGGTCTAGTTTCAAAGAAAAGGCTTAGATCTTGCATCTAATGATGGTGTGTATTTCCTCTTATGACAGAGATACCACATCATGTATTTGACGGTTAAAGAGAAACCCAAACTGCTCCTCCATTACTATTTCCCTCAAAATTGGCTTAATACGATGCAATAAAATCTTTGCAATTATGTTGTATACCACATTACAACAAGAGATTGGCCTAAAATCCTCAAAGGAGGAGGAGTTTTGTTTTTGGGGGATGAGAGACAAAAAGGTTGAATTAAGGGATCCCAAAAACCTTCCTATCCCTTTGAGACTCTTTTAATACCTTAAGCAAATCTCCTTTTACTAGATCAAAGAAACCCTAAAAAAATTCAATAGGAAAACCATCCAAACCAGGGCTCATACCATTTTGGAAGGAGTATCCTATTTTTTCTAGATCTTCTTCTGACACTTCTTCTTTTAGGGAATTGTTCATTTCTTCATTTACTAGACTTGGAAACAAACTGTTGACCTTTAATATTTCCTGTATGTCACAACATTATCCTTCTGTAAAGAGGTTTTTGAAAAACCTCTCCCCAGCTTCCGATTTTTCCTTGAAGGAAAAAACCATTTCTCCATTCATGTATTTAATTGTCAAAATCCCCTTCATGTTTCTTGTCTACATAGAAAATATATGGAAAAATTTGGTGTTGTTCCTCCTCCTTAGCCAGTATCTCTCCCCCTTTTAGCTCATTTTCCCAAACTTTTTTAAGCTCTTCCTCTGTGAATATTCCTGAGTTATTATGGCTATAAATCTTTTTTTAAATAAGTTCAACTTTTCTGAGATGTTTCTGCTGGTTGGCCTTGTAAATATTTGCCCAATTTTTTTTCTCCTTCTTTGTTCGTTGAATATTTTCCACAAATTTTTTTATGAATGAGACATTTGGGTTAACCTCCAAAGGGATCCAAGTATCCCCTACCAATTTTCAATAATCATCCTCCTGAAGCCAAGCAGGGTTAAATTTGAATGAGGTAGCCGACTTGGGCTCTGGTATTTGGAGATATAAGAGTACTGGGAGGTGATCAAATAAACCTACCACCTCCACCCATGTTTTCACTATCAAATACCCTGAGAGAAGGTTTTTTGAAATAAAAAATCTATCTAACCTTTTGGACATAACATGTTCCCCACATATGTTATTTCTCCATGTCGGGGTTAATTTCAGAGATTGCAGGTCGACCAATTCTTTGGAATCAAATAATGCAGCAAAGAAAGAACTTATTTTATCATGCCGAGCTAATGATCCCCAATTTGTTTTTTTAGACAAAGTAAGGTTCAGATCCCCTCGTAGGATCATTTTTTTTGGCTCCAGAAGTCCTGAAGAGAAAAAGGATTCCCACAAACGTTTCCTTTCCTGATAAGGTCCATAGACATTGTACAAAGCATAGGATTCTCCAGTGGATTTCTCCTCCAGTACTATTTTGAGCATTGTACTATGCTTCATCACCCCAATTTCAACAAACTCCTGATTCTAGGTAGTTATCAAACCCCCAGTGTGTCCATCCGAGTTAATATATGCAAAACTCTAGTCTTTGATCCACAACTCTAGTTCTTTCTTGGATTTTAAACCCTCCATCATGGTTTCCTAGAGGAAAATGATCACCGACTTAAGGCTAACTAATTTTACCTTTCATTATATAAAGAGGTGGAAAATCATTTATCCCACATGTAAAATATGGATGTTAGTATTCCATACCTCTTGGTATACAATGGAGGCAAGGGAGATCCTTTAGGTATAATATCATCATTGCACATCAAGTATTATGTTGTGATTATATTTATAATACTCTAGGATAGCATATGTGGAGTGGAACTCAAAGTGTAATGTTGGATATATTTTGAGGAATAAGAAAATGCTTCCCTTTCGATGGATGTTTCCACATTTTTGGGTTTACCAATATCTCATGCTTTGCATGTTTCGTATTATTGTATGTTTTTCTCTTATTCTCAATATTATAAGAATTTTAGCTAGAACTCAACTCCATGGAGAAAATACACATAGCTATGGAACGAGGTTAAAATGAACCAATTTAAATCTAACAAATATCATAGGTGAACTTGTAAACAAAATCAGTTTAAAATTGTTATTTTTCTAGCAATGGTGGCTTATTGAGTTGATGAAAGTAAGATATTGGTATTTCTCCCATGAAAGCTCAAGTCTCTCCAACAACATCTTCAAGCCCATGGTTGCGAGAAAATGGGTGGGGTTAACTGCAAACTGTGAGGGGAAATTGGAGGAATATAGCCTCTCATTCATGGCCTCTTAATTCATAATCAATAACCCTTCACATCATCAATCTTGTTTCCTAATACCTCTATACTGAGATATAGTTGCATTCTTTTAAATGAATCTATTGCCACCAATATATGCTTCCAATTCCAATGACCCTTTCAACGTAACATGGGACTTTCCTTCCAACCAAATCATGGAGCACATTTGAGTGTTATCCTTTCTAACATATTCATATCAATGAGGCGTATGAATGCTGAACTCCCTTTCTTATAGTTAAATCCATCTAATAAATAGAACATGGACACAAAAATAGGACAAACTAAAAAAAATCATTGTAACTGCATTCATGCAAGAACTTGCAAACTCCATATTTTCTTGAGTGCGTCGATATGGATCCCAAGAAGGTGGACTTAATTATGGTATGGAGAACCCCAGTGAATATTCATGAGGTAAGAAAATTTCTTGGTGTTTCCATCTCTTATATAATATATGATCAATTATTGTGTAGATTCCAAATCAATTGTTACAATAATTGAAGAGGTTAAAAAGGTACACATGGATCCACTCACAATGGGATAACCTTGAATTGTTCGAGCGGGACTTCATAGAAGCACTGGTGATTCCTCTACACCATCCTTTAAATCCTTTTTCATATCATGTTGATTCCACTGGTATGCATGTCAACGCAATTCTATCATAATAACAAGAGGTGGTGCCCGAGCAAAGGCATCTTATCTTTATTAACGGTCATCAATAGCATTAAAAACTGCAAGTGCTACTAATACTAAATAATGAGCTTTGTGTTGGTTATAGATTGTTGTTGATAATGTAACTTTAGAAGATATTATTCATTGTATTATTTGTACTGTTATTATTGTACATGGTTGTTTTTTTATTGTACCTCCTTTCAAGGATGTTTTCCCTCTGATCGAAGATGCCATTAATGTAATTGGTCATATAAGAGTAGAGGTAAAACCTATGTTGTAAGTCAAGGTAATAGTCCCCAAGAGAATAATATAAAATGTATTTTTGAGTATCCCTAGGATAAATCATCCCAGTAAGGTCTATAAGTCGGCCCTGCTAGACCAAGAGGCCACCCAACTGAAGAATATAAATAGGGAGGCGCCCTCCCTCATTGGGACACACAACAAGTGCAAGCAATTTCACTCCTAGAGTGAGAAAAACAAGTTTGTTGGTGAAGAAGAAGAAGTAGTAGAAGAAATATTATCTTTGGGTTTTCTATCTCGTTAAATGACATTGTCCTAAGTGGAAAATCTATACAAAATAAGTTGCTTGGTTTTCTCCCTTGTGGTTTCCCAGAATAAAATCTTTGTGTCTTTCTTTTGTGTTGTGCTTGTGTATTTTTGAATGATCCTATTTCTTTAGATTAAATATATAATATATTTGAATTAAACTAAAAACTCTAACATGGTATCAGATCCACCCTAAAATAAGGCACCGTACAGCTGAAATACTACTACAACTTCAGCTGCCAGAGATTAGGGTTTCATGTTTGAAAACCATAGAAGGCAAAATCTAGTCATCTTGGCATTTTCACTCTAACTCATTTTTTGAGAAGGACCAGGAGATGAAACTTTGACAGAACAAAAATAAATATTGATGTACCTTGTGTGCTAATTTCAGCCTCATATTCACTATACTTTAGGATACATGATCCCTCCAAAATAGGGTTTTTGCCTCTTCCAGAATTCAGTATTCAATAGGTGAACCAGGGAGAATTTCTATATCTCATGCTAGGAAGATTCAATTATAATTTAGTAAGAATTTTCAGATAGGGCATGAACTTTAGTTTCTGTGATGCGAGTTTTAGACCCCGAAATTGAAATAGTGACACATGGAAGTCTATACAAGTTCTCTATATTGAACCAGTCCATAAATAGGTGACCTTGGGAAACTTAGCATAATTTTCATTTGGTGAATACAATATTAGTCTAACATGTGGGGTTGGAAATAATATAGATCAAGATATCTCAGGATGAATTTTCATACCTTTAGGATAAAAAATTTCGAAGATACATCAAAATTAATTCAAAACAATTATACATAAGAAATTGAAGAAACTAGGGCATTAAATATTTTGCAGTTATGTCCACATTTTTGGTAAAATGAATATAATACTCATCTCTCCTTGATGAGGTGCATATTTCTATCCAATAATATCTACAAGACACCAATTTTGAAAAATTATGGTTTCTCTATCAAACCGTAGGTCCACCAAATGCAGTTTTCTAGAAAGGCTTTGGAGCAAGCATCTAGCTGAAGCACTGTCATTGGTAAGCTCTATTCTCTCTATTTCCATTGGATATTCTCATTTCAAAATGCTGAATAAAAATAATCTTTAATACAATCTTGAAGGAGCTAACAAATTCCGAGCATGGAATTATAGAATATGTCTTATCCTGGAAGAGAATGATTTGGACAAATATGCGATTGCGGAGATTCCAGAACTAGAGGGAGATAATTCCAAGGTTACTCACAAGAAGAACACAATTAAATCCAAGAGTATCATTGTAGTCTCAAATTAAAAAGAAACTAGAGGCAATTGATGAAAATTTTGAAGAAGGAGAGATTGTGATGACCACCTTGAATGGTCTCCAAATATCATGGGACTCATTCATTCAAGGGATATGCACTAGAAAGAAGATTATTGAGTTCAAAATATTGTGGGAGGAATGAACTCAAGAATAGGCTCAATTAGTATTAATGGAAGAGAATATAGGAGTTGATGATGACCAATCTCTTGCTGCTCATACTAAGAAGGATCGAAGCAAGAAGGAGTATCAATCTCACATAATACCTAGAAGATTCCAATAGAATCATAAATATAAATGGGAATTATCTAGTCTCAGATGTTTTACATGTGATGAGAAAGGCCACTTTGTAAAAAATTTCCCCAAAAACAAAGGACCCAATAGGATAAATAAGAAGAGGCGTCATGCTCACATTTTTGAAGAGGGAGAACAAAAAAGGAAAAGAATGAAAGAAGATTCCTTAAGTGATGAGGAATATGTACTTTAAGGATTCATCCCATGATGATGAAGATCATACTTTATGAAAATTATTTGAAGAAGAACCTCTTATTCATATAAGAAGGGATGCAATTGTGAATGAAGAAGAAGGGACACTTAGAACCAATACACAATCCCATGTGAACTATGGTGCATAAGACTTGATCACCATTACCGATCATGAGAAAGATAGACATAGGTCCTCATAATCAGATGATGGAGTAGAGAACACTATTAGAGACTCCAATAATTCCTATAAGAAGACAAGGATCAAGAGGGATTCCACCAAACAAACAAATAAACAGATAAGTATTTAAATGACGTTTTCCTGTATATATATTGCTAAGTTATGTACATATTTATGCTCCTAGATTAAGGAAATGTATTATGCATGTTTGAGTGTTTGCATTTATGAAAAGTATAATACTAACTTTCCTGTAAGTATCCTATGGTGTTGTACAACATTCCATTACTACTTACCTAGAATGAAACCTCTTTGTTGACATGTTGGGAGTAGAGATGGAAGGCATCCAGAAAGTTACCGTACATGGATAAATGTTGTGTTGTAACATTGGCTAATATAGTTTCATGACTGTGTGACATATGTCTTTATGCATAAATATTTGTCATTATGTTTTGAAAAAATTATGAAATGTTTCTAATCATGAAACTGAATTTGGCTTGTAGGAAATATCGTGTACAATCACCTACAAGAAAATAAGGATAAGATTTTTTCCAAAAAACAAGTGACGACGGTTCATCCATAACACGCAAATAAAATTCACTCCAACAAAATACATGAAGACAAAATTTAAGCTCACAAGGTCAAAGACACTATGATGGAAGAAAGAGTTTAAGAAGAATATGAGAATCATGATGAGACCAAGCCATAGAGACATGTAGATCCACCTCAAAAGGTGAACACATAAAGAGAAGATCAACTAGGACACGAGAAAAGTAATCCAATATGTAGAGAGATCCTTCCAGCTATAAAGAAGCAGTCGAGAATAAAGAATGGAAGGATGCTATAATACAAAGAAATGTTTGTGGTTTCTCTCAGAAAGAGGGAGTCAATTATGGCAATAAATTTGCTCCATTAACTAGACACACTTCTTCAGTAAAGTAGAAGTGCATATTGAACAACTTCTAGAACTAGGGTCTCTCTATAGAGAACCACATGTGCGTAAATTGAAGAAGGCTTTGTACGAGCTCAAAAGGAACCCATGGGATAGAACATACAATTACATGATGAGCTTGAGGATCAACTAGAGTGATGGAGATCTCAAACTTTGCTAAAAAATTGAATATGGAATCCTATAGAAGAGAAGAAGCTCATATATGGGTGCAAGAGGAACTTTCAACAAAGATAGAGATAGATGATCTTGGTATCCAGTGACCTTGAGAGATGTCATAATAGGATACAGATAATATCAACCACATAGGAGGTTACCTATCACCTCAATATAGAATGTCCCAATGCATAGAGTACAGTATGTAGAGGGAGTATGATTTTTTTGCTTAAGAGGGAGTGACTACAATAGAACTCAAATCTAGAGAATCTTGACATGATTCTTGGTGTGAGATAATATGGGATATTCCTTGGTCAAGGAAAGTATACAGCAGAGAGAGATTCCAAATGATGGAATGAAAGGCTATTGTCACACCCATGGCATCAAACTTGAAGTTTTTGTGTGATCCTAATTTAGAGTTAGTTGATTCAACAATCTACAGGCAGATGATTGGTTTGTTGATGTACCTAACAAACACAAGGTCAGATATATGTTTTGCGGTGAACACTTTGTGCAAGTACATGGTGGAGCTGAGACATGTTCACATGGTTGTATAAAATCACATGTTGAGGTACCTAAAGGGTACAACCAAGTATGGCCTTAGATATGTGAGAGATCAAAGGATATTCCTGTAGGGATATGTGACTTCTATTGGGAAGGTAGTGCTATAGATAAGAAGATAACTTTAGGGTGTTGCTTTAGCTTGAGGTCTAGCATGATTTATCAGTGCATCAAGAAGAAAATGTGTGTAGCACATGTTCAACAAATTATAAGGCAATGTAGCTTTGGAATTTACTGGTGTGATTGTTCGATGTTGAGTTAGAGATGATTTGTGTATTTCACGACAAGTCAGAGCACATCGAGATATATTATCACTATATATAGGATATGGTGTATAGAGGAGCAGTCAAGCTCCAGTATGAGGAAACAGACAAGTAGGAAACCAAAGTGTTGACCAAGTTGTTAGCGAGATTAAAGTTCGAGTATTTCATAGAGAAGCTTGGTGTTATCTAGATCGATGTTTCTCAAAAGAGGGAGTGATGTGACATGTCTAGAAGATGCAGGTGAACCAGGTTGTATTTGCATGGACAAATATGTAGGTGGTTTTAAAGGATGTAATGCATCTAGGATTCTCCTAGGATGTATATCCATGTACGAAGACGTTGGTGTTCCATGGTCCATAAATCATATGTGATGCACTTGGGATGTATATGCATGAAAAAAGATGCAAGTGGTCTAAAAGGATGCTCCTGGGTTGTATCTCCATGTATAAAGACATAGGTTGATCAAGAGAGAGTAGTCATAAAGCATCTAGTATGTTCCTGGGATTTATCTACATGGATGAAGATGTAGGTAGTCCGAAAGGACACTCTTCGGTTGTATCTCCATGTACAAAGATGCAGATTGGATGAGAGAGTAATAATACCTCTAGGATGTACCCACTAGGTGGGAGATGTAGGTTGAATGAGAGATATGTAACATTTGGGTTGTATCCACTGGCTGGAAGATACATATGCTCCTAGGATGCACCCACTGGGTAGGAGACGCAGTTTTTATGGTGGACATGAGGTATGCACCTAGGATGCTCTCCATATGGATGATGTTGTGTATTATCTTGAGATGATATCCACAGTGTGGAATATGTAGGTTGTCTTGGGGATGTAATGTAGGAATATGAGTTGATGATATGATCTATATATGATGGGATGACAGTAGGAGACACAGGTTATTAATTGGGTGATGTAATATGCGTGGGTTGTACCTACTTGATGGCTTGCTCATAGAGACGGTGATGAATTCATAGATGAGATCTAGACCCACATCCAACATGAAAAAGGGATGGATCTATATAAATTCTAAGGATGTATATATTTGAGAGATGTCGCTAGTCAATGGTTGATGAGATGAGAGTTGTTTTAGTTGTGATGGCGATGATGATCCAACGATGACAATCCAGTGATGATGATCCAATGATGATGATGATGTCCAAATATTGTCTCCATTTGTGGTGATAACCGGTCAGAAGAATACCTTCCTTGTTAAGAGGGAGTGTCGTTGATAATGTAACTTCGGAAGATATTCTTCATTTTATTATTTGTATTATTATTATTGTACTTGGTTGTATTTTTGTTGTACCTCCTTTCAGGGATTTTTTTTGTAATGTCCCTAGGGGATATAAAAGGGTATTAGGACATATAATTAGCTCTCTAAGAATAATTATATAATTTTTGCACAATGAATTACTTAAACAAATATTAAATTTCATTTTTCAAGATTTAATCACGACGAAGATCATTTAATTACCAATAAATTAAAATAAATTGAATAACTATTCCAAATACCGATCCAAGGGATGGAAAGGATTACTAACATATTATAGAAACATCACATATACATTCCAAGGAAAATAAGACATAAATTACACCTCTAAAGTCCATTTACTCTTAATCATGATTAACTAGTAATTAGTGTTCCGATTACGATACGTAACGACACTTAACAAACAATTAACTGTACTTAATATGATTTAATTTGTTTAGAACTTAAACACTATTTATCAAGTCCAATTTATAATAAACACCTAATAAAATGTAAACCAGGACTAATTGCCATTTTCCAATTAATTAAACATAGTAATTATGAAAATGATTCCACAAGAACTAGTTAACTAGTTGTTCAATACTAACATCTAGTCGTGCACAAATTCGACACACAATCATGCCAATGAACAAAAAAGTGAAGCTACATCCATTACACACATATTTAAGAATTAATGTACAACAAAATAAATTACTTTTGCAGATCTGATCCGAGTACATAAATGAAGAATATTTCAAGTTTAGTCAGTACAACTAGTTAATAAACACTGTCAGGAATTCAATCAAACCAATCTTACCAAATTTCAAGGCACACAAGGGTGAATGTATAGGTATGGAAATTATAATTATTCAACACATGTAAATTACCAATAACAGAGAATATTTTTGTACATTCATCTTTTACTAAAAACAAATATTCGAATCCAAAAACTATATATCGATTTCATCGCAATGTACCTAGTTTCCAATTTAACTTTCTAAATTCCAAATAAAGATAAATATATGAATATTGAATCTCATGGAAATAATATTAGGGGTGACTTAAATTCATATGTATTTATATTTAATCCCATATAAAATCCATTAAACAACTCACAAAACTAGTTAATTCTACTCATCCAAATTGACTAGTAATTTTAGGAATCACTAGAATAATTAAATCCATGGATCATAGAATAATTCAAATGAAATTCAAACTATAAATAACATGTTTTATCATTCATAATATAGGTAAATCTCATTTGAACATTTTTTCAAACACTTCATATGCAAAGTCACAAATCCACTCAAAACAATTCCATTGAAGGAGCTAGAAATTGGAAATTGGTCTAGAATTTTGATAGATATTTTCCCAAAACTACCAAGAATATTTATCCTCACATTCTCACAAAAATTTAAATATTATTTATCATACATAATAATAAAATAACACTTAGGAATTTTTAAAAACAGTTCATCTACCAAGTCTCCAAACAGTTCTAATAAAAGGTATAAGCATCAAAGAGAAGTGTCTTAAACCATTCCGAGGTTACTGTACCATAAAAATACACATTATTTAATGAAAAGGGGAAAACATATCAGTTCTGTACCATAGGTACCAAATAACTATTTCCTCAAAAAATTTGCGTACAAAAACCCAAAAACTAGTTTCCAATTCCTTCATAAAATTTACTTGCACAAATAGATAGAATTATGTGAGAAATTTCTTCCACAAATAAATAATGCATTTCAGTAAAAATTTCATGTGCATCCATAAATAAATCAGATCAGAGCCAATTAAATTAAATAAACATGATACAAATCACTTATCTTATCAATGCGCAACTGACAACATCTAGACCATGCTTCACCCAGCCTTTGGCACTGCCAAGATAGATACCACTTTTACATGCCACCCCCGATATTAGACCACAGATCCACAATAGAGGTGCACTCAAGAATATCTCAAGTAACAGTTTGAGAATCCAAAAATCTATTCCTCACCACATACTTCCTCTTCCACCCCACTACCAGGTGCAATGGTAATCCAAACCCCCTAGTCCATCAAGATATCACCATTCACCATTAGGATTTATGTCTAGGTCCAGGACAGATCCAATTAGTGGAAAAAAATGAACTACACTAGAGTTTTATAGGCTTATTGCAAACACCATACAATATCATATTGGTTAAAGCACAAAGTTCATTCACATAGCAGAGCATTCATGGTTTCCAATCTCTCACCATTAAAGTTATAACCAACCATAATCAACAACCATCCAAAAGAACCATGAAAAACAACCACACCAAACCAAGTATATCAAACATGGATTTATATACCAAATAAGGTAATTCTAACTCAATGGGGTCAGACTAAACCAAGGTAAACCAACTTGAGTCAATCCAAGGGGGGTTAATTCAACCATAAGAGATTAACTCTAATCCAACCTAAGAAATTCAAATTTCCAAGGAGAGTGACTCCAAGCCACTCCACCAAACTCAAATTCATGTGTGGACATACCATCCATGAAGAGGAATCAAAATTAGTGTGGTGAGGTGTCACACAATCCAAGACATCTTCCCAAAATAGAAAAAGGGGGGTTACACAAGGATTTACACAAGAAGTTACATAATTATCTACACAACTTTTGAGGTGTTAAGGATAAAAATAGCCAGTGAGGAAACAATTGTGTAAATCGGAGTTACAAAACCAAGTGTAACCTCCACAAAGGAGTTACAAAACCAGCAAATACTATCAATCAACAAGTGGCACCCACCCAAACACCAAGGAGGCCCACTAAGTCATGAATTAGTCTCAATAATACCAACATAGGATAAAATAATCAAAATTTGGGTCCATTATGCAATGTTTGGGTGATCATCGACTATTAAAGCCACCAAGGCGTACATATGGACCAAGATCAACCAAACAAGTTCTAAAGAGCTAGGAATGTATCCATTCCCCCTCACATTATGGATCTAGGAATCCCGTACTCTTTTAGTGGCCCTCAATGTGCCAATTGTTTTCATTAATTAATTATTTACAAAATAATAATAATGTCTCTATGTCCTTAAAGACCCTTTTTTCAGCACCCTGTGCCACAATAATAAACAATTACAAATTACATATGTATAAGGCGTAACACATGGGGTATTACATCCCCTCCCTATTAAGCCATGCATTTTCCTTGATGCATAACACATACATGCTTTTACAAAATTCAAAAGGATCACTACCTTCAGTTTTCAAGTAGTCTTTCTCAGAATTCCTCTTTTGAGAAAACACAATACTTCCCATTAATACTTTCCTATTTGTCTCCACTTCCTATGGGATATGAATCCCTTCACCTAACTCGTTCCTCAAGGTATCACCATCCCATTTCCTGGCTTCCTATGCGAGAACCAAGACTACTAGCAAGGGTCAATATTCAATCCCCATTACAGGGTCTTCAACCATCAACAAAGATACATTCACTTGAAAAATCATATTTCAATCAACCATATGATTAACATCAGGTATAAAAATATATGATACATGGTATAAGAGTATCCTTTAACAACTAAACTATGAACACAAAGATAGCATAAATCTGTCACCATGGCACATATACAAAATACAACAACATGAATAACAGATGACAGAATACTTATCTCAAATTTGGGCAACTACCTTCAACATGACAATGTTCCTCCCATAAGAAGAGCACAACCAGTTTAGAAACTCTCATAACTACCTCTTCTGAGAACCTCATTTCTTCCCACTACTACTTTCATATCTGTCTCCACTGCCTATGGGATCACCATCCCATTTCCTGGTTCTCGTGAAAGAACCTAGACTAGTAGAGTGATATGATAGAAGAAAAGGGGTGACAATCCACCTAACTACCTCTCTAGAAATGGATACTATACTGCTCTCTAAGGGAATCTAGGAACTCAGTCCCAATAGCTAAACCATATTCTTCAACAAAGATACTTGAAATATAGATTCTTCTTCAACAAGGATGCTTTTCCACATTCCCAATAGACACATGGTTAGCAATAAACATATATTATGTTCAACAAGATTTATAAAATACATATTTCAAGAAAATAATTTTATAATTAATTACATGAAATACTTTAGTATATGTAAGGTGCTCGAGATATATATGATTCTTCAACAAAATACTTGAAATTCATCTACCCAAATCTTATTCTAATTAATTTCATTCATATGAATTAATGCATCTAAAACACATGAAACATGTTCAGATCAGTCAAGCACATGAGATGCATTACCAAGATGCTTTTGCATGATTTATCACACAAATACTTTTCCTACAAGGATGCATGAAGTGTCACCAAGATATTTTTCCAACAAGATGCATGAACTATCACTATAATATTTTACAAAGATGCATTTCAACAAAGGTATTTGATATACTACAATGATTCCCAAGAAAGATACTTCATCAAAGATCACAAGGATATATTTTCTTTCAACAAGATCCATGGATAGTTTCCTAACAAAGATACTAGTACCACATTCTACAAAATTAGTATTGAATATATAAGGATACATGAAGTTCATCTTCAATAAAGGTACATGTATCATACTTAATCAGTTACACAGTTAGTACCTACTTTTCAACAGAGATATATGAAATACCACCAAGTTATTACCAAGATACCTATCAATAATGACACAAGATACTTTTACAATGAATATCACAAGGATGAATATTTTCAAAGATCACCTAAATAATTTTGCACTTTAATGTAATAGGAAAAGTGAAGTTATATGCAACAATTTTAATCTAACTGAGAACCAAAAAGGGCCATAACAACATATTACTTTTCATCTCAACATAAAGCATAATTCTTCTTTTAGAGATCATTCAAAAATCCATTATTCATCAACTAATATCAATCATACAATGAGCCTCATGCATACATCATCCATACAAACATCAATCATCAATTCCTAATGTATCAAGCTAAATCAATCATATATCGATCATGTAATATCAACCAAGGACAACCATACATGCATCAACTAACCATACAATCGTCAATCATAGTACATCAATTAAAACACATCAACCAAAATACATCAACCAACATACATCAATTGGAATACATTAATCAGAATACACCAACTAATATTCATCAAGCATAAGACACTAATCATAATAAATCAACCAACATACATCAATTGTAATACATTAATCAAAATACATCAATTATAATGCACAATCAAAATACATCAACCATGATTCATTAAGCATAATACAATGATTATAATACATCAATCAAAATACATAATCTAGATTACATCAACCAAAATGCATCAATCATACATGCAACAACCATAACAACCAATAATAGCCATACATAAAATGATGACAATGTCATAGGGGTATCAACCGTTAATCAACCAATGTCAATCAATAACATCCAATAGCAACCAATACTATCAATCAACATATATCAACTATAGAAATCATATCAAATAGTTACTATCTATCACAACATTACATAGAATTATTAACACATGAGGATATATATAATAATACATTACATTACTAATTATTTACACGTAGCGTACTACTTATCAATCAAAGTAAATACATAGTCACCTCAAACAACCAAACATCCCACCGCAAAAATATTCTAATATTCTACAATGATTACTAGCTATACAACACACTATCATACACTCATACCATATACCATACTTACTATTACTATGCATTATTTATATACATATGCATGTTTTTTTTACATACATATTATAATTCTTCAATTATATATCATATTATTAATAACCATATACACAACATATTAGTCATATAACCTCAATATTCTATATTTAATATACTTGTATAACTATTATGTTATACCATAATATCCATACAATTATAGCAATAATTGCATAACCCAATACTATCATTATATACGTATTATAACTTATATACTAACTTAACACTTTTGATCACACTATACTTCTTAATATCTCCAAACTCCTAAGTAATTCCAAACACTTTCAAATATTCCCAAATACTTCCATATACTTCCAAATACCTCTAGACGCCTCCAAGGACTTCCAAACACCTCCAAATTTTACACTTACATCATTACATACGTTCATCTCTATAAATATAGTATATTCACAATATTACATACATGCAATACTAATAACTATTACATATAATAAAATACATATTATAGTATATACAAACATACACACATTCACATATATAATAATGCATCTATTCTTATATATACTTTTAACAACTATACATATCACAAATATCATATTATACATATTTATGTTGATGCCATATATATATATTATCTTACACTACTATACTACCTACTTACACACATAAAATAAAATAAATAAAATTAAGAGAATGAGTCATTAAAGACACATGACTCATTTCCTCCCAAAATAGACTAGGAGTTAGGCCTCCATAAGTAAAATAAATATAATAAAAGAGAATGTGAAACATTGGAGACCAGTGGCTCATTCTCCTCCAAAAATGGACAAGGAGTTACATCTCCATAAGAAAAATATATATAAATAAAAGAGAATATGAACCATTAGGGACAAGTGGCTCATTTTCTCCACTCAATAAATAAATTAGTAAGATATATAGGATAATAATAATGCCACCAGTAACCCCAAAATAAATAAATTAAATAATAGAATTCAAAAATAGCTCATAGCTATACTTACCTCCAAGTGGCAATTCCACCACTAACTAACTAGATAAGTTAGGCTAGTAATAATTAACAAATAGTACAAAAATATACTACATGCATAAAATAAAAATGAGAACTAATTAGATAAGTTAGGATAGTAATAATTAATAAATAGTACAAAATATATACCACATACATAAAATAAAAAGGAGAATGGGAAACACCATTTATACAATGTCCCATTCCTAAAATAGCTAAGGAGTTACTCATCCATGTAACCACCACCATCCATGAGGCATAAATAAGACTATAAAAGCATACCATCCATAGAAAATACAAAATCCATATAGGGTATAAATGCCACTTAATAAATCATATTAATATTTAATAATAATAGAACTATATCAATTTTAATAACTTAGCATTAAATTAATAATGATAATGGTACATAGTACATATTATTATAATGTCAATTATTTACTTATAAATTAATAATCATAATGTACCAGTAACTAATTCATACTACAAGACACATTTCAATATTAACAATTCAATGAGCAGTAAAAGAGGCAATGCACAAGCATCGACCAATCAAGTCAAAGCCAATTATTAGGCATGCACCACATAGTACTTTGATGTGGGGTTTTTCCGGAAATTCTACAGTAGTCCTGACGATGGTTCCCGATTCGGAATCGAAACATCGACTTAAAAATGACTACTGTGGAATTTCCAGAAAAAAACCCTACATCAACCTAACTCACCACAAAAACTTACATACACATAGTACTTACCAATCAAACTATTGAACAACAAATATGTCATGCTAATTAATTCTAAGGCATACGATGGCATAATATTTGAAGTGAGGTTTCTTATTTTTGTATTAACATAAGGGAGGCTAAATTCATCTTACTAATCATATTTGTAAACTCCAAATGCACATAT
This sequence comes from Pseudotsuga menziesii, assembly GCA_001517045.1. NCBI lineage: Eukaryota > Viridiplantae > Streptophyta > Pinopsida > Pinales > Pinaceae > Pseudotsuga > Pseudotsuga menziesii. Next base: position 1,355,401 of record LPNX010210979.1, read on the forward strand.
ACAGAAGATAATAACTCTGTAGAAGGCACAACAACTGCAGTGTTGGAACCTAAGATCTGATACCACTTGTAATGTCTCTCGGGGCTATAAAAGGGTTTGAGGACATATCATTATCTCTATAATACAATTATATAATTTTATCACAATGAATTAGATAAACAAATATTAAATTTCATTTTTCAAGATTTAATCACGACAAAGTCTGTTTAATTAAAAAATAATTAAAAATAAATTCAATAATTATTCCAACGACAAATCCAAGGGATGGGAAGGATTACTAAAACCTTATAGAAACATCACATATCCATTCCAATACAAATAAGACATAAATTCCACCTCTAAAGTCCATTTACTCTTAATCATGATTAACTAGTGATTATTGTTCCAATTACGATACTTAACGACACTTAGTGCACAATTGATGGTACTTAATATACTTTCATTTGTTGATCACTTAACCACTATTTATCAATTACAAATCCTAATAAACAACTAATAACATGTAAATCAAGCATAATTACCATTTTCCAATTAATTAAACATAGTAATTATGAAAATGATTGCACAAGAACTAGTTAACTAGTTGTTCAATACTAACGTCTAGTCGTGCACAAATTTGACACACAACCATGCCAATGAACCAAAAAGTGAATCTACAGACATTAAAAACATATTTAATAATTAATGTACAACAAAATAAAGTACTTTTTCAGATTTTATCTGAGTACATAAATGAAGAATATTTCAAGTTCAGTCAGTACAACTAGTTAATAAACACTGTCAAGAATTCAATCAAACCAATTGTATTGAGTTTGGAGGAACACAGAGGTGAAGGTACATATGGAATATAGAATTATACAACACAATTAAAATACCAAGAACAGAGAATATGGATGTACATTCATCTTTTACTAAAAATGTAGATTTGATTTCAAAAACTATTTACCAATTTCATCGCAATGTACCTAGTTTCCAATTTAACTTTCTAAATTAAAAATAAAGATAAATATATGACTATTGTATCTCATGGAAATCATATTAAGGGTCATTTATATTCATATGTATTTATATTTATACCCATATACAATCCATTAAACAACTCACAAAACTAGTTAATTCTACTCATCCGAATTGACTAGTAATTCTAGGAATCGCTATAATAATTAAATCCACATCTCATAGAATAATTCAAATGAAATTAAAGCTATAAATAACATGTTTTATAAGTCATAATATAGGTATGAATCATTTTTTTTTCAAACACCTCATATGAAAAGTCACAAATCCACTCAAAAGAATTTCATTGAAGGAGCTAGAAATTGGAAATTGATCTAGAATTTCTGTAGACATTTACTCAAAAATACCAAGAAGATTTATCCTCACATTATTGCACACATTTAAATATTATTGATCAAAAATAAGAATAAAATAAAATTCATACATTTTTACAAACACTTCATGTTCCAAGTCTTCAAACTATGCCAAAGATTCCAATCAAAGAACTAGTTTTTGAATTAAAGGTAGAAGCATCAAAGGCAAGTGTCATAAACCATTATGAGGTTACTGTACCATAAAAATACACATTATGTAATGAAAAGGGGCAGAAATATAAATTCTATAGTAGAGGTACCAAATAATTATTTCCTCAAACAATTTGTGCACAAAAACCCAAAAACTAGTTTCTAATTCCTTCATAAAATTTACTTGCATAAATAGATTGAATTATGTGAGAAATTTATTCCACAAATAACTCATACATTTCATTAAACATTTATTGTGCATCCATAAATAAATCATGTAAGAGCCAATTAAATAAACATGAGATAAAACACTTATCTTATCAATGCACAACTAACATCATCCAGACCACGCTCCGCCCAACCTTTGGCAATGCCACACTAGATCTCACTTTGACAGGCCACCTTCAAGATGATGGCACATATCCACAACAGAGGTGCACTCAATAATAACTCAAGTATCAATTTTAGAAGGTAAAACTCTATTCCTCACCAAATAATTCCTCTTCCACCCCACTACCAAGTGCAATGGTAATCCAAACCCCCTAGGCCATCAAGATATTTCCATTCGCCACCAGGATTTATGTGTAGGTCCAAGACATAGAAAAGTAGTGGAAACAGAGGAACTACAATAGTATATTCTAGGCTTATCATAAACACCATACAATATCATATTGCTTCAAGCACAAATTTCATTCACATAACAGAGCATTCATGGTTTCCCAAGATCTCACCATCAAAGGTATGAACAACCATAATCAACAACCATCTAAAAGAAGCATGAAAACCAACCACACAAAACTAAGGATATCAAACATGGATTTATAGACCAAAGAAGGGAATTTTACCTCAATGGGTTCAAACTAAACCAAGGTAAGACAACTTGAGTCAATCTAAGGGGTTAATTCAACCACAAGAGATTAAATCTAATCCAACCTAAGCAATTTGAATTTCCAAGGAGAGTGACTCCAAGCCACTCCACCAAAATCAAATACATGTGTGGACACATCGTCCATGAAGAGGAATCAAAATTAGTGTGGTGAGGTGTCACACAAGCCAAGGCATCTTCCCAAAATAGAAAATGGGGCATTACTATTATACCAAAATCTTGTCACCACCATGTGATAAGACCTTTGACTTACATATTTTCCCTTAATCCCAGCACTTGGAGTGGAAATCCATGTTGTTTGTCAATTCTACATGAAAATACTTGGCACCATGATTTCCTTGTGAACCATGAGTGGTACCTTACTTGCACCGCCTTCATCCTGTTAGCCATAAGTGGTGCCACCACTTGTGACCTTTGGTCCATAAGCATTTGTCATCTAAACCACTCTATCATAAGAGGAGAAAAGCGGTACCCTGGGTAAAATGGGAAAAAGAGAAGTTTCTTGAGGCTTCTAGATCATGAGCCTCATGTCCTCCCTTATCCCTATCATTGTGGGTCAGTTGAGTTTGAGATCCCCCATCATAGGATATTAGAGGCCACCTCATCCACAAATATCTCAACCATTCCTATACATTGAGCCTTATAAATACAAGCTCATGTCCATGGTTGAGGGAAGAAACTATAGAGCTATTGTTATGTTGTTGGATTGACCACTTAGCCAAAGCCATTGGAGAGCATAGAGAGAAAAGTTGGAGCTTATGGGGATGAAGTGTTTGTCTCATGGAGATGCATGTCAACACTAAGGCTTGATTGGTTGTAAACATTAGAGGAAATTTCAACTCAAAATGGGCCTCCTAAAATGAACTAATAAAATAATAGTTAAAATAATAAAATAATATTTATTAATTTTGGAGGAAGAAAAGAAAAAAACTACTTTTTTGTTTGTATTTTTGACATATCTCCCCGTGCTTTTACTCAAATTTCGATCGAGAGAGCTTGTTGGATGCAGAATTTAATTCCGCATCCAACGAGTACCCACTCGGCATACTTTTGACGGACCTTGCTACCCCAAAAACAAGAAATACCTGAAAAAACATAATGATGACATCATCATTTCATTTTTTCAGGTATTTCTTGTTTTTGGGGTAGCGGGGTCCGTCAAAAGTATGCTGAGTGGGTACTCGTTGGATGCAGAATTTAATTCTGCATCCAACGAGCTCTCTCGATCGAAATTTGAGTAAAAACACGGGGAGATATGTCAAAAATACAAACAAAAAAGTAGTTTTTTTAATGATACCTATGCCCAAATTTATATTAAAAAAGTGTTTAAGACCTATACGGTATTTTAAATTTAAAGCAATTTCATTGGCTAACACATGATGACATGGAATTTGAATAAAAGTTAAAAGGCCCATTTTGAGTTGAAATTTCCTCTAATGCTTCTCCATTCATCTTAAGGCAAAGCTGATTTTCGTCCCACATTACTGTTGTTTTGATTTCGCATGTACATGTTGTTAGATTCCTTAGTCACTAACATGGGTAAGTAGATGATGTTTTGGTAGCTTTGATGTGTTTTTGTGTTTGATCTAGTTGCAGGTACACAGGTTCACTATCGAAGCAACATTACAGGTGTCTATTCCATCCAGGGAGGGTCTTCATCCTTTGTCGTTCACTCATTTGTTCTGGATCTCAACCATTTAGACCAGAGGAACAACTTCTATCCACAGAAGGTGAAATATTCTTGGTTACAAATCTAGTGACTTTGCTGGGGATTGATACGTATATCAGTTGATATGATCTTCCTCAATTCTTGAGCTCTTGTCCGAATCCAGGCTCCATCTCCAACTCTCTTCAGTCATATATGCTATTTGACTCAGTGAATTTTGGTTTGAAACTTTCATATCTACTCAGATTTGAAGTATTTCAACTTTTTATGCTCTTTTTTACTCTCAATCTATTAGTTTTTACCTTGATCTGATCTTCTTCTAACTTGATCTGTTGTTCTCCTTTGTGTTTTGGATTTATACAGGGAACCGCTCTTATGCTGTTGACGAGAAGTGGTGCCACCGCATAAACCCTGTTAGGAGCACACAGTGCCACAGTCTAAGTCCTGTTATCCAGAAGCGGTGCTAGGACAGAACCACTCTGTCAAGACCCCTCCAGTGCGGTGCTAGGTAGGCCTTATTCCAAGACCACTTTTTTCTCATTTTTTGCAAAAAATTTGAGTTGATTTGCTTTCAGCCCTGCACTATCAGTCTTGTGTGTTCTGATGCTTGTGGTTTGAAATTTTGTGGTAAAATATTGGTTTGTTTGAAGAATCCAAAAACTAGATCAAGCTTGTTGATTGTCCATCTTCTTCTGTGCTTATTGGTTGTCTTTGTGAAAGGATTTCTTTTTTGAAAGCTTAGGTATTAGAGAGCTCTCTTTTATTTTTGTTACATAGAGTGAAAGAAAAACATTTAATTAGCATCTTGATTTAATTTTTTGTTCCCATAGAAGACTTCTTTCTGCTTGTTTTAAAAAATAGTTTTTTTGACTGAGATTAGGTCATCATCATTAGTGAGCATAAGACATTGGATCTCTGATTGGCCTCACAATCTTTCAGGTTCTCTATGTTCTTTTGTCTCTTTTGTATTTATACTATCTCATCAAAATAAAAAATATTATAGTTTTAAGTTAGATCCGTCTATGCTTTAAGAAAAATAAAAAAATAGAGTGCATATGCATATAGTGTGATGCTTGTTTTTATTTTAAGAAAAGAGACTCCTTCCCTTTTGACTACTTTTAGAAAAGAGAAATGAGTTTGGAAAGTGCTGCTTGTATTTGATTTTGTGTTCAAGATTGTTGTTTGGAAATATTTTTTGTTTTGAAGCAAAATAAAATACTCTCTTTCCCTCCTGTAGGTAGGCATGCCGAACAATAAAGTGAAATATTTGCATATGCATATTGCATGGTTTTACTTTTTCTATCAAAACTCCATGCATTCACCTAACTGTCCACTTTAAAATTAACAGTAGTTATAGGTTAAAATTTACATAGAAATTTGAGTGATAGGTTAGAGACATGTTCAGGCGTCATTAAGTGTAGGAGTTGTCGTTACTCATCCACATTACATCCCGGGACTCAAGGGGTTCTTCCACGTACCATTGGTATATCGAACGGCCTTTCACATACCCTTGAGGTATATAGAAAGGTACTTCACATACTTGATTGTATATCGGAAGGCCCCTTGTGTACCGTTATGCATTAGACAGCACTACTACTGATTTGAGCTGCCACGTGCCTTGAGTATGTCGGGAGACCCCACTAGGATACCTTATCCATATGAGGAAAGACGTTTTGTCATCTTACTTGGAGCCATATGTTGAAAACAGCATTCGGGGAGATTACTACACATGTACCCTTGAGGTATATCGTGAGTGGCACCTTCTTGACAATCCTGGTGAGAGACTTGACTATCTGAACCCCTCATGTCATTTTAAGTTTGCTTGTTTGACCTATAGCTTGAGTAGGGAAAATTTTGGTGTGTTTTCTAGTTTTTCAGACCCTAGGTTAGATAGGAACTCTACAAACTAGCTAAGCTAATACAATCCAGAAGAGTATGGGGCTTGCCACCTGATTTTATTCCTGGTTCAAAAGAAAATCCAATGGAAGCTATCGACCAAGGAGCTGCTACCACCTCCCAAGTGGGAGATAATGTGGTTGCAAAAAGTGGAGGACCATATCCTTCACAATTGCCTCCCTTGGTCCAAAAACCTTCTCGGGGTAATACTTCATTCCATTCTCCCATAGAAGGTCATGTTGATGACACTACCCGTCCGGATTATGGTCCCAATGCTCCATTTTGGGATACCTCTATAGGAAAGGCCATCGCCTCATTTGGCACCCATTTAAACTTTTCTGAAGAACTTTCTCCAGATGAAGAAGAACATAGACAATACCACATAGCCATTCTTCATGCACAGGAGATTGAAAAGAAAATAGATGACATATTGGGCACACCACCATCACATTCCATAGCTATTCATGTGGGCTATCATTCACTTGCCGATTCTATGACACCCATTTAACCGATTATAGATCGCACAGTAACACCACACAACCCAAGTAAAACTACCAACCCCACCACCTCCCATATTATGTCTGTTCTCAATCCTCCTAGGTCTTCCGCACCTAGGGCCCAACCTTCAATTCTCGTTTCGTCATTACCTTCTAGTGCCGAGGGGAAACCCCCAGTACGACCTACGTTATCTAACACTATAATTGTACCTATTCAAGGACAGACCTCTGGTATAGAGCAATCCACATTTTATGTCCCTCCCACCCACACTAATGTTGTTATTCCCCCATCTAGTTTAGGTCAGCCCTTTGGGGCACAACCTGTAACCAATCAAACCTCTTGGGGTTATGGTTATACAGCAAATCAAATACCTGTAGGGAACATTAATTATCCACCGAATCCTACAAGATTGCCTTATGTTGGAATTCCATATCCTAGTAATACTTTCACACCATGGGGGCAACCCATACATACTACGGGAGGTGCCGGAGGACTGCCTTATGGAGGTCCTCCCCCTAGGGGGCCTAATGGTCCTATAGGGCCTAGTGGCTTTCCTCCTTACGGTCCTAATAGTCTTGGTGGTCCTGGGGGGCCTGTGGCTTTCCCCCTAATGGCCCTAGAGGGTCTGGTGGCCCTCCTCCTAGTGGTTTTGGAGGCTCTAGAGGTTTACCTCCTAGAGGCCCTAGAGGCTCTAGTGGTTTGCCTCCTAGTGGTCTAGGTGGTCCTGGTGGTTTTAACGATCCTGATCCTGGAAATCAACCCCCTGCGGGCAGATTTTTTGGTAGTTCTTCATCACAACAACCTATCTATCAGTCTACTTACGGTCATACTGGTAGTTATATGCCATATGAATATTACCAGTATGTGCAACCTAACCATCAGTTACCTTTCGTCGCAACTTTGGACTTGCTTGACTTGTCCAAATTGATTAATGACCCCATTCGACACAATCCCTCATGGCCTCCCATTCCGATAAAGTTACCATCGGACATTGCAAATTTCGATGGGAAGTAGGGAGACGATCCAAAAAACCATGTCATGACATTCCATCTGTGGTGTTTGCCATGTCCCCATGCCTCTGACCGGCGTAGAGGACACGACCCAAACTTAAATGACGTGGGCTAAGAGCCCCATGAACATGTGCATGCACAAGATTTATAAAACAGAATGCTAAAAGGAAATGCACTGAAGTATAACATGCACATATGAAATTAATCATCATACACAGTGGAAACCAATAGCATTCATACACGCATGCATTTAACATGTTCATCATATCATTAATAGAAAAGATAGTTGCAGAAGTAAAAATGGACAAGATCACTTATCAAGAAGAAGTCGTTCCGTAACCAGCTACGTCACTGCAACGTTCCACCCAACCATAGGCTAGCGTACTCCTTAATCTCTCAGCAACGCTTCCACCCCCGAACTGGGCATGATTCTCTAAGGAATAAGGGAACAAGCAGGATTACACATAGTCAGGGATACACAAAACACAGCCAAGCCAACATAGTTGGGTTTATCAGGCCATCCAGGAGTTGGGGAAAGGCTAAATGCTAAGCTGGTGAGCTCATTACAGAGCCAAGAACACCCACACCAGAACTAGCCTGATCTCTAAGACACCCACCACACCCAACACAAGGAATTAGTCCCTTCTCTGCTACACAGTCCCTCAGGCCCTGCATTCCCTTCCAATGCTATTCAGGGGTGATGGAGAAGAAGGCCAGCCCTCTAGCTCTGTCTGTGTGGTTTCTAGCCACCAGGTTTATCAAGCAAACCAAGCCCCCATCCCTGCTCCCAATACAGTCTGAAGACCAACTATTGCACTCATGCAATCATTTAGCTATCACAGCTTAAACAGGGAATACAATTCCAAACCATCTACAGCAATTCCCAAAACGTAGCAGCAACACAGCTCATAGCCTGGGGAAATTAACAGTCCCTAAAATGCATCAGTGGACGTGGCTCACAACATGGGGAAAACAACAACCCGTCCTTGGGAAATGCAGTCACCGGGAAAACACACATGGACCACGCTGAGGATGAAATTACAGTCTCCTAGCCTGTGCGTGGGTGAATCTACAACTTAGGACCCACAGATTAGTCTGTGAGGGAAAGATACATCCAAACCATCCGTCGATCCGCAGAGGAAAAACTACGTGGGTAAAACCAGGAAAATCTTGTGCGTGAGTGTGGGTAAATTTCGCTCCTGCGTGAGGACGAACAGCTGACAGAGAGGATGCAATTAGACATGCGTGAGTGTTCAGCACAGGCATGGCGAGGAGAAGGTGTCCACGGGAGTGAAAACTAGGTAAATCCTGTGCGTGGAGGTGAATAGACAATCGTGAGGCCTGCGTAGTGGAGAGTGCGTGAAGGTTTTTCCTGCCATAGTGAAGTCAAACATGGATGGAGTGTGCACGGAGGCAAGGACTGACAGTCCTGTCACCCCACTCCCAAAACAATTAACTGCCTCAACCACCACCAGCCATTCTTCAATGGAGGTGGTTGGGTAAACAAAGAAAGGTGACACCTATATTTTTACCCCATTGGCCAAGGTTTGACAAATTCCCCCACATCCTTATCCTTGTGAAAATCATGCCCCTTTCTCATTTTATTTTCCGTGATCATAGCTGGTCGGGTTTATTTAATTAAGATGCATATTTACATGATGACAAACATAATATATGCCGCATGCCCCGATATACCATTGGTGACAAGTTTAAATCCAAAACATAGCATAACCGATCAATGGTGGGGCCTTGGCCTTTAGCTCCACACTATGATCATTTACAATATATACATCATCATATACATCTAATGCAACGAGGTCAAAACCGGGGTGTTACAATCCCCTCCCCCTTCAATAGCACTGTCGTCAGTGCTTTACAAAATTGAACAAAATGCTACACTGGTATCGCCTCAGTGTTCCGCAAAATCGAACAAAAATGGATGTGCCAATCGCATGGCATCTGTAGAAAGGAGCAAGTCGACAAAGTCAATGAGCTAACTTAGTCGACCAGCCGACTAAGTTGGTCAGTCGACTAACTAGAAAGATTAGTCGGCTAACTAACAGTCGTGTCGGTTCACCGAACCGACAGGTAGTTATTGTGTAACTGTTTGTAACTTGTATATATTAGGCTGTTGAGCCAAGCAAGAACTCAGTTTAGTTCTCTGCCTTGTATGAACTCATTATAATAATATAATCTGTTTACCTATCTGTTCTTATCTCTTGTCTCTGTTGATATTTATGTATGTTTTAGTATGTATTATTGGTAACCTTATGTGATCTGTGAGATTACAACAACATCCTCCAGCTCCCATGTAGCCTCTTCAGGTCTGAAGTGCTCCCATTGCACCTTTACCTGCCCTATGGCTCGGTTCCGGAGCATTGTGACCTTCCTGTCGAGGATGCGCATTGGCTCGATTCGGAACTCTCCCTCGGGTTCCACCTAAATCACATCCCAATTTATCACATGGTTAGGGTCATGTACATATTTCTTAAGCAAAGAAACATGAAAAACATTATGAGCTCTAGTGCTAGCAGGAAATGCAAGTCTATATGCAATTGGCCCTATTCTTTCAAGCACTTCAAATGGCCCACAGTATCTTGGTGACAACTTGGCACAACTACCAAGCTTCAAGGAACTCTTCCTTGCCCTCACTCTGAGGTAAACATGATCCCCAACACTGAACTCCCTGTTCACCCTATGCTTATCGGCATAGCTTTTCTGTCTGTCTTGTGCTGCTTTCAGCTTCTGCCTGATCTTAACAACCTCTTGCTCCATTTCCCTAAGCAATTCTATCCCAAGCACAATCCTGTTCACTGGATTATCCCAAGTCACTGGTGTCCTACACCTTCTTCCATACAAAGCTTCATACAGACTCATCCCCAAGGATGCCTACTGTCCATTGTTATAAGCAAACTCTACCAAGTGTAAGTAATCTTCCCACTTGGTTGGTTTGTCCATTACATACATGCGAAGCATGTCTTCAAGCACCTGATTAACTCTCTTTGTCTGACCATCTGTCTAAGGATGGTATGCAGTGCTGAAGTTTAGCTTTGTATCCAGGTCTACAAACAACCCTTTCCAAAAGTTGGATGTGAACTTGACATCTCTGTCAGAGACTATTGCCTTAGGCAATCCATGCAATTTGAATATCTCCTTCATGAAGATCCTTGCAATGTCATCCGTCTTATGCGTAGACTTAACCAGTATAAAATGTGTTGCCTTTGTCAACTTGTCTACCACAACCATAATAGAATCATGTTGTCTCCAAGTCATCGGCAATCCTGTAATAAAATCCATGGAAATAACTTCCCATTTCCATTCCGGAACAGGCAAAGGCTGCAACAAACCTGCAGGGTGTTGATGCTCAAACTTTACCTGTGGACATTTCATACACCTTGAAATGTACTCAGCCATATCCTTTTTCATTCCTGGCCAAAAGTACTACTTTCTAGCTGTAGCAATTGTCTTCTGATATCCTGGGTGACCAGAATACGGATCTTGATGGATCTCATCCATAACAACTCTCCTCAAATATGCTACATTCGGAATATAAATTCTACCTATATAAGTAAGAAGTCCATCTTCTTCCAATTTATATCCCTCATACCTCTTCTCAAGACTTTGCTGCTGCAATTTTCCTTTTACCTGCCCATACAATTCATCTCCAACAACATGATTAACAATCTGCTGCCTCAAATCTGATTGGCAAATACTAATAGATGACACATGCAATTCTTGCGCCTTCCTACTGAGTGCATCAGCTACCTTATTCTCCTTCCCCTTTATGTGCTTGATTTCAAAATCAAACTCACATAAAAATTCCAGCCATCTTGCTTGCCTAGCATTCAGAGTAGGCTGATCAAATAGATACTTCAATCCACAGTGATCTGTTATGAGCTCAAATCTCCTACCCATCAAGTAATTTCTCCACATCTTGAGGGCATGTACTATGGCTCCAAGCTCTAGATCATGAGTGGCATAGTTCTTCTCATGCTCCTTAAGGTTTCTTGACTCATAACATATCACGTGGTTGTCTTGCATAAGGACTCCTCCAAGCCCTTGTCCACATGCATCAGTACACACCACAAAATCTTTCTCTAGATCTGCAACTTTCAATACTGGTGCACGGGTGAGAATATTCTTCAACCTTTGGAAACTTTCTTCACACCTCGATGTCCATTCGAACTTCATCCCCTTCTTTTGCAAAGAAGTGATTGCATGTGCAACTTTAGAGAATCCCTCAATGAACCTCTTGTAGTATCCTGCAAGTCCCATAAAATATCTTACATCTGTCACATTTCTTGGAGTAGGCCAATTCATAATGGCTTCAATATTTTCAGGGTCCACAGATATACCCTCCTCTGAGATAATGTGACCCAAATACTGAATTCTATCTCTATAGAAGTCACACTTGCTCAGTTTTGCATACATCTGATGTTCCCTAAGCAATTTCAATGTCAACCTCAAATGCTCTTCATGCTCTTCCTCATTCTTAGAATAAACAAGAATGTCATCAAGGAAAACAAGAACAAACTTGTCCAAATACTTGCTGAAGATGTTATTCATAAGGCACATAAATGTAGCTGGTGCATTTGTGAGACCAAATGGTACCACTACAAACTCATAATGCCCATACCTTGTCCTGAAGGATGTCTTATGAATGTCTTCATCCTTGATTCTCACCTGATGGTAACCAGACCTCAAGTCAATCTTGGAGAATACCTTTGCTCCTCTCATTTGATCGAAGAGGTCATCAATCCTAGGAAAAGGATATTTATTCTTCATGGTAACCTTGTTCAACTGTCTATAGTCAATACATAACCTGAGTGTACCATCTTTCTTCTTTACAAATAGAACTGGTGCTCCCCAAGGGGACACACTCAGCCAGATATACTTCTTTTCCAACAACTCTTGCAATTGCATCTTCAACTCTAGCATCTTCGGTGTACTCATCCTGTAGGGTGCCTTGGACACTGGTGCTGCTCCTGGCACAAGTTCAATTGTGAAATCAATGTCCCTCTTTGGAGGAAGCCCTGGAACCTCATCAGGAAACACATCCCTGAATTCCTGTAACACCTGATAGTCCTCCAACCTAGGAGTTTCATCTCTCGTTTCCTCCAAAATCTGAGCTGCATACAACTGGCAAACCTTCCTACATAACTTCTTTAACTGCATTGCTGAAACCTGCCTCACCGAAATCACCTTTGGAATTCCTTTCACAACTACTAGGTTCCCTTCTTCATTTATGCATTCAAAAGTCTTATTGTAGCAATCAAGCTTCACCCTGTGAGCTTCTAGCCAATCCATTACAATGAGAACATCATAGGGACCAAGCGGTAGAACATTTAGATCTACACAAGTGACCAATCCATTCATGACCAATGGAAATTTTTCTACCACTTCACTGACCTTTCTCTTAGTTCCAGTGGCTAGCTGAACTAACCAAGACTTCCTATGATTTACTTTCTTAAAAGCACAATTCTCCACTACTCTAGGAGTAATATAACTGTGAGTAGAACTAGGGTCAATTAAAATAGAAACAGATTTCTCAACAATCTTACCTGCTACTTCAACCACACTTGACTGGTGATCTGCTTGGCGGTCCTCCAGTGTTGCATAAATCCTAGGGATTGCCCTTGCTACTTAACCCACTGTTTCTGCTTCTTGAACGTTATAAGTTGGCCTTGCACTCTCATTCTCAAGTGGACAATTTCTGCGCATGTGGGGTCCTCCACATTTCCAACATTGATGTGGCCCTCTATTTTGTTGTGGATCTTTAGGCTTTTCTCCTGTCCCTCCAACTGGCTTACTTGCAGCTTGAGATGGCTGCTTCTGCTGATTCCTGAAGTTAGAAGGTTTGAAACCTTTCTTTCTTTGGTCAAACTTCTCATTCTTCTTGTCCTTCCATGCCTTATGGTAATCCGTCTTACCTTTGCCTTGCTCATAGAAATACTTAGCTTTCCTTATTGCTTCCTCAAGAGTTCTAGGCTCATAAAACTCAATTCTATCTTTGTAAGACTGAGGTAATCCACTCAGAAAATGCTCGACCTTCACTTTTTCATCTCTGATGTACCGGACATACCTCAACAGCTCCAAAAACTTATTTGCATACTCTTCCATGGTCCATTGTCCCAATCTCAACTCATGGAACTCCTTAACCTTGTCATCATAATACCTGTCAGATAGATACTTCTGCTTGAAGTACTTCTTGAATTGTTTCCACTTAAGTCTCCTTTCACTGATCCTCTTTACTTTCTTGAAGTGTTCCCACCAAATGGATGCTCTTCCATTCAGATTGAATATGGCAACTCTTGCCTTCATGTTTCCTGAATAATCATGCACTTGAAAATACTTCTTTATCCCAAGAAGCCAAGCTTCAGCTTCTTGTCCAGTCTTTATCTCACCATCAAATTTAGGACGTTTAGCTTTCTTAAATTCATCCCGAGAGCGATCCCTATGGTGTCTCTTTCCTTTTCTTTTATGAGAAGAAGAGCTTGAATCCCCACTGGATTCTTCAGAATCAGATAATCCACTAGAAGTCTTTCTCTTTCTCCTAGTACTTCTCTTACTACCTTCTGGTCTTGCTGTATCTCGTCCAGAGTCTATCTTTCTCTGTAAGTCTGTCAAAATCTTGAACATAGTAGCATTCAACTGATGCTACTCTTCTTGGGCTTTGATTAAGCTTCTCATGGTAGCTACAACATCTGACGGTGTCTCTTGGAATCTCCTTCCATTAGACTCAATGTCATCATTTCTATTACGGACATTTTCTCCCATGGCATCTTCGGCTCGCTCGTAGGAATCCTGAGCATCATATCCGTCATGGGTTCTCATAGCTGAACCACCACTTACTTACCAAGCTGCACTACCTGGAATACTTCCCTTGAAAGTGACTATGATTCTGCAAACGTGTTAATAACACAAATGTTAGATGCATAACATTGATATAAACCAGCATTACTTACCTTCTCTTGGAGAATTATAAAATTACAAGTTTTTCCAAACACTAGATTTTTCCAAATTTCTTTTGTAAATCACTGCCTCTTTTCCCATTCCCAAACACTAGCTTTTCTTCATCAAAGAATGTTTATCTTCGCTGCTAATTTCTCATTTTCAGCCCTGAAATTCACTGAAAAATGGTCAAAATCCATTATGAAATCCTATTGCAAACTCAACATTTTCTCTTTGTAAAAAAAAAATTGGATTCTGTTCCAACTATTGAATTGGCTCCCCTTTTGGCTAAATCTCCCGCAGAATCGGCTCCTCTTTTCACTAAATCTCCCGCAGAATCGGCTCTTGGAACCACTAATTCTTCCACAACGACGACTCTTGTAATCACTAATTCTTCCGCAACGGCGACTCTTGGAATCACTAATTCTTCCGCAACGGCGGCTCTTGGAGCCACTAATCGTTTCGACGTTTCGGCGGTCTCTCTCATCGGAAGACTTAACGCTTTGGCTTCTGCAATGGTGGCTCACGGAACGCTTTCTTCTTCCGATCGGCATCGGCAGTCTTTCTTGTTGAAAGACTTAGTGCTTTCACTTCCACAACAGCGGCTCACGGAACACTTTCTTCTTTCAATCGGTGCCAAATCGCTTAGAAAAAATTTAAATTCCTCACGGCGTCGGCTGTCTTCACACATTGGAATTCTAGTGACTTTGCATTGGCTTCTGCAACGGCGGCACGCCAAATACTAACTTCTTCTGATCGGCACAGAATTAGAACAATTTTAAAATTTTCGGCGTCGGCGGCCTTTCTGGTCGGAAGCTTCAATGATTTCGCTTCTGCAACGGCGGCTGACGAACCACTTTCTTCTTCCGATCGGCGTCGGTAGTCTTTATCATCGGAAGCCTTAGGGCTTTTGGCTTTCACAATGGTGGAAGTCCCTTCTGCTAATTGTTTCGATGCGGAACACTTAGACGAACTTTTCGCGGCTTTCTCCAAACTGTTCCGGTGTCGGCGGTCTTTATCATCGGAAGCCTTAGGGATTTTGTCTTCCACAACGACGGAAGTCCCTTCCGCTAATTGTTCCGATGAGGAACACTTAGACAAAATTTTCATGGCTTTCTCCAAACTGTTCCGGCGTCGGTGGTATTTATCATTGGAAGCCTTAGGGCTTTTGGCTTCTGCAACGGCGGAAGTCCCTTCCGCTAATTGTTCTGATGCGGAACACTTAGACAAAATTTTCGTGGCTTTCTCCAAACTGTTCCGGCATCGGCGGTCTTTATCATTGGAAGCCTTAGGGCTTTTGGATTTCGCAATGGCGGAAGTCCCTTCCACTAATTGTTCCATCGGGCATGCTTTCGCTTAGTGCTTCCGCAATGGAGAAATTCCTTCTGCCTAGCTCTTCCACAATGGCAGAAGTCTTCCCCACTAGTGGCTCAACCACTCCACATTTAGATCATTTTCTTTTAAATTTTACCAGTCATCCACTGATTTTTGCTGGGCAGAATGAGATACAACCTCTGTTAGTTTCTCCTTCTTGGCCCATAGAGGCCCATTGTTGCCAACTTGATGCTCTGATACCATACTGTCACGTTCCCATGCCTCCGACCAGCGTAGAGGACACGACCCAATCTTAAATGACGTGGGCTAAGAGCCCCATGAACATGTGCATGCACAAGATTTCTGAAACAGAATGCTGAAAGGAAATGCATTGAAGTATAACATGCACATATGCAATTAATCATCATACACAGCGGAAACCAATAGCATTCATACACACATGCATTTAACATGTTCATCATATCATTAACAGAAAAGATAGTTGCATAAGTAAAAATGGACAAGATCACTTATCTTAAGAAGAAGTTGTTCCGCAACTAGCTACGTTGCTACAACGTTCCACCCAACCATAGGCCAGCGTGCTCCTTAATCTCTCAGCAACGCTGCCACCCCCGAGCTAGGCATGATTCTCCAAGGAATAAGGGAACAAGCAAGCTTACACATAGCCAGGGATACACAAAACATAGCCAAGCCAACACAGTTGGGTTTATCAGGCCATCCAGGAGTTGGGGAAAGGATAAATACTAAGGTGGTGAGCTCATTACAGAGCCAAGAACACCCACACCAAAACTAGCCTAATATCTAAGACACCCACCACACCCAACACAAGGAATCAGTCCCTTTTCTGCTACACAGTCCCTCAGTCCCTGCATTCCCTTCCATTTCTATTTAGGGGTGATGGAGAAGAAGGCCAGCCCTCTAGCTCTGTCTGTATGGTTTCCAGCCACCAGGTTTATCAAGCAAACCAAGCCCCCATCCCTTCTCCCAATACAGTCTGAAGACCAACTATTGCACTCATGCAATCATTTAGCTGTCACAACTTAAACAGGGAATACAATTCCAAACCATCTACAGCAATTCCCAAAACGTAGCAGCAACGCAGCTCACAGCCTGGGGAAATTAACAGTCCCCGAAATGCATCAGTGGACGCAGCTCACAACATGGGGAAAACAACAACCCATCCTTGGGAAATGCAGTCACCGGGAAAACACACATGGACCACACTGAGGATGAAATTACAGTCTCCCAGCCTGTGCGTGGGTGAATCCATAACTTGGGACCCACAGATTAGTCCGTGAGGGAAAGATACAGCCAAACCATCCGTCGATTCGCAGAGGAAAAACTACGTGGGTAAAACCAGGAAAATCCTATGTGTGAGTGTGGGTAAATTCCGCTCCTGCGTGAGGATGAACAACTAACAGAGAGGACACAATTAGACGTGCGTGAGTGTTCAACACAGGCGTGGAGAGGAGAAGGTGTCTGCGGGAGTGAAAACTAGGTAAATCCTATGCGTGGAGGTGAATAGACAATCGTGAGGCCTGCGTAGTGGAGAGTGTGTGAAGGTTTTTCCTGCCATAGTGAAGTCAAACGTGGATGGAGTGTGCGCGGAGGCAAGGAATGACAGTCCTGTCACCCCACTCCCAAAACAATTAACTGCCTCAACCACCACCAGCCATTCTTCAATGGAGGTGGTTGGGTAAACAAAGAAAGGTGACACCTGTATTTTTACCCCATTGGCCAAGGTTTGACAAATTCCCCCATATCCTTATCCTTGTGAAAATCATGCCCCTTTCTCATTTTAGTTGCCACGATCGTAGCTGGTCGGGTTCATTTAATTAAGATGCATATTTACATAATGACAAACATAATATATGCTGCATGCCCCGATATACCATCGGTGACAAGTTTAAATCCAAAACATAGCATAGCCGATCAATGGTGGAGCCTTGGCCTTTAGCTCCACACCATGATCATTTACAATATATACATCATCATATACATCTAATGCAACATGGTCAAAACTGGGGTGTTACAGTGTTCTTCAAACTCCCTCATGGATGATTCAATTCGGTTACGACTCTTTCAGTGAACTTTGACCAGTATAGCCGTGAAGTGGTACATTGAATTTCCACAACATTCGTTTGTGGATTTTGGCTCCTTGGAAACTGTGTTTCTTACACACTTTCAGCTCCCTATCTGTTATGAAATGGGTACTGATCTATTAACTTCTCTATGATAGAACACCTCCACCCACATATCTAATCATATCCATAAGTGGAGAAGGCAGAGAAGGATTATTAAGGCCCCTATTCAGGATTAGTTATTAGTTGATTGGTTTACCAAATATTTTTTGCCTCCAATTTCCCAAGATGTGGTTATGGGTGGTGTTGTTACTGAAGAGCAAGCCATTAGTTGATCCCAGTATCTAGACTTGGTCTGTTCTGAGTCTGGAACCCTTTATGACTTGATTCCTCAAGATCCTTGCCCAAGCACTAATCCCGCAAAGCCACTAGCAGAAGTACCTGTTGATGGGATTGTTGGTTTAGTCCATTCCCCGTTAGCAGCGAAACCGGCCAAGCAACCCCAGTCTGCCAACCCTACTCCTTCAACTCCTAAGGTTTGCGCCGAGGTCAATTCTATTCAAAGTACTCAAACCTCAGGCTACAATAAAAAGAAGGGTAAAAATAAGAATAAAATACTAGAAACCAACAGGAGAATCCAAGACCAACCAACAATGATAATGATAAAGGGAAGACAAAAGAAAAATATCCATGTCTGCTATGCGAAGGTGACCATTTCACAAAAGAGTGTCCCCGTCGGGATGAAATCTCTCAATTTTTGAAATCAAATCCCACACCTGCAATTCTCACAGATCATTTTCCCTCTCAACAACAACTGATAGATCACATGTCTAATCAAGGAAACTCTATTTCATCAGAGGAAATTCATATGATGTCCTCGAATACCATTAGACTACAAACTAGAAGTCATAATTATGACAAACCCACAGACAAGATAGAAGATATTTCTTCTTCAGGGAAAGCTCCCTCTACTGGTTCTCTCGAATCCTCATCTACTGTCCCCCTAACCATCTAGAATCCTACTCTCAATATGATTTTGTGTCCACCCAAGAGTACTCTTAGGAAGGTTGTTTTTAACCCTAATTCCCAAGCTGCTCAATTTTATAATGCAGTTGAAGATCTCGCTCAAGCACCTTGTGTAATGTCTACCTTCGAAGTACTCCAAAGTTGTCCTACACAACGCAAAAATATGTTAACTACGTTAGGATCTTTAGACCCGAACAATTCTAATTTCATTCATTTCAATATCAATAATTACAAGTCTAGACTACCTCACAAACGTGCTTTCTAAATCATCAGGAAAGTAGTCAGAAAGAAAGTCTTTAGGACTGTCTTAGACGAAGGAGCTTCAACTTCAGTTTTGTCCCTATCTTATTGGAAAGCTATCGACTCTCCCGAGCTTGTAACATCACCTATGACTTTGAAGGCCTTTGATGGACGAGGTTCCCATCCCCACGGTCTCATATCATCCCTTGCAGTCGAGCTTGGGGGAAAAATTGTTTCTATTTAGGTAGAAGTAGTAGATTCCCCATTAGATTACAACCTCCTTCTAGGCAAAAATTGGTTTTACACCATGACTGTTGTCGCTTCGACAGTATTCTACATGGTCCAATTTCCACATCTAGGAAGAATTGTTACCATAGATCAGCTTGATTTTTGTACGTCAGATGTTACAACTTCTACAGCTAATAACATCCCCATGTTAGGCAAGTCCCCTCCTCCTTACTAGTTGATTGGGGTAGGCTTGTTGAAGGATTCATCCCTTATGGGGATTTTTCTGTCCACTCCTCCTAACACAGATACAGTGACAGTGAATATGATTGCATCATTTGATTGTGAGCCCAATGGAAAACAAATTTTTGAGTCCACCTTGTTGAGTCCACACAAAGCAATGTATGATACCATTCAAACCCTTTCCGATGATCACACTGATGACCTTCATCTAGTGGCTTTGGATCCTTACCACTTACCTTACTGGTTAGAACCATCTCTTCCTGTTATATATTTTCTCTCTGAGACTTTTCCTTTTGACGAGTCCATTATGGAGATCATGAGTACATATGAGTCCATTTGGGAGGATCACCACCATAGATCCATGTTCCTCCCCAACACTAGTTTGGTTAACCATGATTATGAATCCCTGTTTCCTGCTGATATTGTCAATGTACCCCAAAGTCCCATATTTTTGCAAGACACAGATTCTAAAGGAAACCTTTGCAACATTACTCAGATGAATCTGATTGACATATCAGCCAATCCTGGTACCATCGAGCATGTTCATTTTGGGTAGAACTACTCGGCAAATGAATCTGAAGCATATAAGGCACTTTTCAAAGAATTACATGATATTTTTTCCTAGTCCTATGAAGAAATGTCAGGGATTGACCCATCCATTATGCTCCAGAAGATTAAAACCTATCCCACGGCCAAACCTGTCAGGCAAAAACTAAGGCAAGTCCATCCACGGAAGGCCGCAGCTATTAAAGCTGAGATAGAGAAACTTCTCAAAGCTAGGTTTATTTATCCCATACCCCTGAAGGAATGGGTATCGAACATTGTCCCTGTCAATAAAAAGCAGGGAACCATTAGAGTCTACATTGAATTTAGGTATTTGAATAAATCTTGTCCCAAGGACAACTTTCCTACTTCACACATTGATCAGATTATCGACAACTCTGTCAGAAGTGTCATCTTTTCATTCATGGATGGCTTCTCTGGCTCTAATCATATTGAGATATTACCCACCGATCAGCACAAGACAGCATTCAATTTCCCATGGGGAACCTTTGAATATAGGAAGTTACCTTTTGGCTTGAAAAATGCTGGAGCCACTTTCTAGCGTGCGATGTCCTATGCGTTTCATGTTAGTTTTTCAACATTAAGCTATCATTATTAGGATCTTTAACTGAGAGAATAACAAGTATAGCAATCAAACACAAGAGACAATGAACATAGTGTTTTTCCTCGGGGAAACCATAGAGGAGAAAACCCTGCAACTTCCTCAGAGATAGAATCAGCACCAAAATAGTAAAAATCCCCAAAACAGTAAGTGATCTCCCAACAGCAGTAATCTTCTTCTTGTCTAGCCCCAGTGTCTTCTCCTTCCTCAACTATGCACTACACTTGAGTGTGGATGACTTGTGTCATAAATAGAGACTCTAGTTATTTATTTATACTAATCCCAACATGACTAAAACCCTACCAGGGCCGACCTCTACTAGGAGAGTCTAATAACCCTAGTGCCCCAGAACTGTGGGGACTTTAACCCTTAGACAATTGGAGGGTTACCCACTATGACTTGACATGACTTGTTTACATAATTGATCCTCCTGATCGGAACATTGGGGCATGACAATATGACTCAATTACATTATAGATACATCCTGGAATAAACATCGGGTTACAATACATAAGATACATATATGAACACATTCCGAAGTTACAAATACATAACCACTCCCTCTTAACTAGGAAGGTATTCTTTCGACACAATTTTCAGCAGTGGTCTTCTCTGCATCAACTGGATCATCTTCTCATCTGCATCTCAAGTCTTCTGAGTCTTCAAGTCATCTTCATCTTCAATTCATCGTCAATCTTTGAATCTAGATCATCTCTCAATCTGGATCATCATGGGACATCACCACTGGATCTAGATCATCACTGGTCATCATCACTAGATCTGGATCATCACTGGTCATCATCACTGGATCTGGATCATCACTCGATCTAGATCATCACTAGTCATCATCACTGGATCTGGATCATCACTGGATATGGATCATCACTGGTGCTATCTCATGATTATTCTCGTCACAGGAAGTTCTATAGAGCCAACCATTTTTCATGTTGGTTGTAGGCCTAGCCTCCATGTAGGTCTTTCTTCGGCGCTTATAAATGACACTAAGTCAGAATGGCCCGCCCAACACTTACATCTGTCCCACTCGTCATAAAGGCATGCCCAGCACTCACATCTGATCATGTAGGAACCAATCCTATAATCATATCATAAAGGCCTAGCACTCACATTCACCAGCATGACAGGACACAAACTACTATCATCTGTGAAATGGATCTACACTCACATCCACTAGCATGGTAGGACACACCTACTACCATCTGTGGAAAGGCACTGCACTTACAATCACCAGCATGATAGGACAAACCTACTATCATCTATGAAAATGCACTGCACTTACAATCACCAACATGATGGGACACAACTACTATCATCTGTGAAAAGGCACAGCACTTACATCCACCAGCATGATAGGACATACCTACTATCATCTATGGAAAGGCCACTACACTTACATCTGATCATGTGGGAACACATCCCTCAGTCACATTAGAATGGCTCTCAGTCCTAGATTGAGGATCCCTGGTACCTCACCAGGTAGCTCCATTAAAAGGAATGGCGGTAGCCCTTATATCTGACACTAAGTCAAAATGGCTTAGCACCCATATCTGACATGGGAGGAACTTAATCCTTTAGCCATGACAAAATGGCTTCAGCCCTTACATCTGATCAAGTGGGAACACATCTCTCTATCACATCAGAATGGCCATGCACTCATATATGATAATGTGAGAATACATCTCACGGTCATATCAGAACGACCCTCAGTCCTAAAACTAAGTTTTCTTGGTACCTCACCAGGTAGCTCCATTCTAAGAATGGAAATAGCCCTTATATATGATCATGTAGGAACCAATCCTACAGTCATATCAGAATGGCTTAGCACTCATATATGTCATGGAAGCAACCAATCCTCTCACCATGACAAAATGGCTCAGCCCATACATCTGACCTGCTTGTCAGAATGGCTATGGATCTCAGCACTCATATCTGTCATGGAAGGAACCAATCCTCTCACCATGACAGAATGGCTCAGCCGTTATATCTGACCATGGAAGGAACCAATCCTCTCACCATGTCAAAATGGCTATGGGACTCATCACTTCCCCTTGGAGGAAATCTCGATCTGGAGAACACCAAGCTTCTCCCTGAAGTACTCAAACTTCACTCTAGCCAATGGCTTTGTCAATACATCAGCTATCTGTTCCTCTGTCACAACATACTGGAGCTTCACTACTCCCTTCTGTACCCTATCCCTAATATAGTGATACTTGATCTCGATAAGCTTTGACTTGTCATGGAACACTGGATTCTCTGAAAACTTCATGCAACTTTGGTTGTCACAATGTGTACAAGTAGCATCCAACTGGAGATCAAATAAATCAGATGGTAGCTTCCACAGCCATACTGCCTCACAACTAGCTGAACAAGCTGCGACATACTCTGCTTCAGCTATACTCAGTGCCACATAGGATTGCTTCCTACTAAACCAAGATATCACACCGGATCCCATACTGAAGCAACATCCTGAATTGCTCTTCCTATCGATGGCACTGCCTACCCAATCTAAATCAGCATAACCCTCCAGGTTAATCTTTTGATTTGCATCGTACTTGAGCCCATAATCAACTGTACCCTTCAAGTACCTTAGAATATGATTTGTAGCAATCAAGTGAACATGTCTCAGATCTATCAAGAACTGGCTCAAGGTGTTCACAGCAAAGCAAATATCTGGTCTCGTGTTCATCAAGTACATCAATGACACAATCATCCGATGATACATCGTAGCATCAACCGTCTCTGATGAAGCATCACTCAATAGCTTTAGGTTTGATGTCATAGGTGTGGCCATAGTCTTACAGTCCATCATCCCAAACCTCTTCAGGATCTCTACTGCATACTTCCCTTGTCCAAGGAAGATTCCATTCGTACTCTGCCACACCTCCATACCTAAAAATTAATGCATCATACCCAAGTCCTTCATCTTGAACTCAATAGCAAGATTTCTCTTCGTATCAACAATCAACCCATCTATACCTGTCACAAATAGATCGTATACATATAGTAGGAGCATCATTGGGTTGCCATCTTCAACCTTGTAGTAAAGGTTGGAATCTGCTTTACTCTTGGTAAAGCCCAAACTACATAGAAAGCTATCAATTCCGCCGTACCAGTTCCTGGGTGCCTGTTTCAAACTATACAGGGATTTATTCAATCTGCATACATGAGACTCTCTGTCATGTGTCTCAAAACCAAGTGGCTATTCTACATACACCTCCTCTTCCACTACACCATTCAAGAAAGCAGTCTTGACATCCATCTGGCGTATCTTCCATTTCATCACTGCAGCCAGAGCAAGTATTGATCTGATGGAAGTGTACCTGGCTACAGGTGCAAAGGTTTATTCATAGTCTATTCCTTCTTTCTAAGAGAAACCTCGAGCTACAAATCTTGCTTTATACTTTTCAATGCTACCATCTGTAGCATGCTTGATCTTATAGATCCATTTGGAAGTTACAACTGACTTCCCTTTTGGTCTTGGGACAACATCCCAAACATCATTCTTCATGATCGATTGATATTGTTTGATCATAGAATCCTTCCATTATTTCCGTTCTACCACTTCTTCATAACTGGAAGGTTCTTTATCAATGAAATCACATAGTAAAGCTACATACCCGGAGCAGGATCTAGTCCTCTTTCATTCTCTATGATTCTCTTATGGAGCCCCATATCTTTTTGCACCTTGGATAATTTCTCATACCCAAGCAGGTTTCCTCTTATGAGGATTTTTCTCCAGAGGTGGATCTATAGGTCTTTGTGGTTCTTCAAATTCTTGATCTTCTTCTTGAGCTTCTTCATTCATGGTTGTATCATGAATTATGGGTGCTTCTGCTTCTGCTTCTTCAGGTTCTTCAGCAGGTATCTTTCTATATTTGTTGTAAGCTATGTCTTCATCAAATGTCACATCCCTGCTGATGTCAATCTTCTTGTATCCTAGGAAATAGATTCTATAGGCCTTAGAGATTTTAGAGTATCCCACGAATATACCCTTCTTTCTTGAAGGATCTAATTTTGTCCTTTTCTCCTTTGGGATGTGTATGTACACAGGACAACCGAATATTCTGAGATGGATGACTTCTGTTTTCTTGCTGGAGAAGACTTCTTTAGGAATCTTGTTCTCAAGTACTCTATGTGGAGTGTAGTTCTGTACATACGCTGTTGTTATAGTAGCTTTAGCCCAAAGATGCATAGGAAGATCTTGATCATGAAGCATTGCTCTTGCAGCTTCCATGATGGTTCTATTTTTTTCCTTTCTACAGCCCCATTCTGTTGTGGATTATAAGGAGTGGACAACTCCCTCTTAATCCTTGATTCTTTGCACAGCCTCTTGAATTCATTTGAAGTGAATTCTCCGCCATTATCTGATCGAAAAGTCTTGATCTTATTTTTAGTATGGTTCTCGATCAAGGCTTTGAATTCCTTGAATTTGTTGAATACTTTCTCTTTGTTCTTCATGAAGTAAACCCATGTCTTCCTAGAAGAATCATCAATAAAAGAAACATAATATGCATACCCTCTTAGTGAGCTTGATGACATAGGACTGCAGACATTGGAGTGGATGATTTCCAAGATTCCTTTTGCTTTGCTTTCACTACTTGGAAATGTCTTCTTTGTGTTCTTTCCCTTCGCACATCCTTTGCAAACCCCATCATGTTTTGCTTGGATTTCTAGAAGACCTTCAACATATTTTCTTGCAATAGGTAGTGTTCTGTAATGCACATGTGCAAGCCTTCTATGACAAAGCTCATTTGGCTCTACTGTATCATGGACCAAGGCTTGTTCTATATGGCCCTTCAATTTGTATAATCCTACTTCTTGTTCTCCAATTACTACCAAATCATCGATAATCTTTCCTCTAGGCCACATAATGACTTGACCATCTATGAATGCAACCTGCATTCCTTTTGCATGCAATGCTGATATGGAGAGAAGGTTCTTCTTGAGTCCTGGCACAAACAATACTTCTTTCATTGTTAGAGAATTACCAGAGTCTAGTTTATATGAAGATTCTCCACTACTTTTTATTGGATATTTGTAGTCATCTCCTAGCTTCACCTTGTGAGGTGATTCATGTTCTGATAGTATTACAAAGGATTCCTTGAATCCAGTCATATGTTTGGAAGCCCCACTGTCTATAAGCCAATCATCACTTCCATGAGTAATGTTACCTGTGAGAGATAAAATCAAAACATATTCATCCTCGCTTGAAGAATCTTCACTTTCATATCTGGATCTCTTCCTAGATGGTTCATCATCCTCTGCACCATGAGCATGATGTCTTCTTTTGTTCCCCTTCTTCTTATGAGAGTGAACCCTATTCTTAGGACAGTCTTTTGCATAGTGTCCTTTTTCATCACATGTATAACATCTCACTCTAGATAGGTCCTTTCTATTGTTATCCTTAGAATGAGAGTTCTTACCTTTGGAGTAATGAGGATTTCTTCTTCCTTCTTGGAGAGAACTGTGAGGGCTTGATCTTCACTTCCCATCTTCTCTTCTCGGGCTGCTATCTAAGCTTATTCTTGAGAGCATTCTTCCCATAGTCTGCTGAACTTGACTAACTTCTTTCTTGCACAGATTCTTGGATGAAAGAATCCCATGACCTAGGGAGGCCATTCAAAGTAGTCATCACAATATCTGCATTTTCCACTTCTTCATCAACAGCTTCTAATTGTTCCTTGATCTAGGAAACCCTTGTGAATTAGGACTAGATGGTCTCTACATTCTGAATCTTCACATTCTTCAGTTTATTCCTCAGAGTCATCTTCTGATTTATGTTCTTCCCTTCAAACAACTTGGTTAGGGCATCAAACATAGCTTTAGGTGTCTTGAGAGAGGACACCTGTGGGATAAGGTGATCCTTGATAAAATCAGCAATGATCCTCTTTGCCATAACCATCTTCTTCTTATGTAAGGATTTTGCCTCATCTCCCTCTGGAACTAGAACCTCCTCATGGATGTAGGAGTCTAATTCATTCTCTTCCAGGAACAGGGAGATCATATACTTCCAGGCTCAGAAGTTATTAGCTTCCTCAAGCTTTTCATCAAGCTTGGTATGATGAGACATCTTATCTAAGAACCTCAAATGGAAATAAAAAATATTTTAGATCTTACCAGGTTCAAGATGTTGGATCTAAAACTTGAGCTGAAATCCTGCAGAGCTGGTTCAAGAGAAAATTAGGGTTTTGCTTTTCCAAAATTCTGTCCAACCAAATTCTTTGAAATTTGTCCCTATATTCGATTTTGGGGAGGAGATCAATCCAGGCCTGGGCTCACTGAAAAATTCCTCTTCTGTGAAAAGCCCTAATTTTCGGCAGTAGTGACAAGTCCAAAACTAAAAAACCTCAGAATTGAATTTTGCTTCAACAAAAAGATGTGCCCTAAGGAGGAGAGTTATTCCACCTTACTTTTGCCCTAGTTCCCGCAGCTGCATAGTGTCTTCTTCTCAAGTTAGCTCTAATACCATGTTAGTTTTTCAACATTAAGCTAGCATTATTAGGATGTTTAACTGAGAGAATAACAAGTAAAGCAATCAAACACAAGAGACAATGAACACAGTGTTTTTCCTTGAAGAAACCATAAAGGATAAAACCCCACAACTTCCTCAGAGATAGAATCAGCACCAAAACAGTAAGTGATCTCCCAACAGCACTAATATTCTTCTTGTCTAGCCCCAGTGTCTTCTCCTTCCTCAACTATGCGCTACACTTGACTGTGGATGACTTGTGTGATAAATAGAGACTCTAGTTCTCTATTTATACTAATCCCGACATAACTAAAACCCTACCAGGGCCAACCTCTACTAGGAGAGTCTAATAACCCTAGTGCCCCGGAACTGTAGGGACTTTAACCCTTAGACAATCGGAGGGTTACCCACTATGACTTGACATGACTTGTTTACATAATTGATCCTCCCGATCGGAACATCGATGCATGACAATATGACTCAATTACATTATAGATACATCCTGGAATAAACATCGGGTTATAATACATAAGATACATAGATGAATACATTTCGAAGTTATAAATACATCAACATTTTATGATATTTAAAATATTGTTGAACCATACCTTGACAACCTCCCTGCTCATTCACAGCAACGGGAGGACCACCATAGTCATCTTAGAGATATTTTCCTGAGATGCCGTCATTATGATATACAGTTCAATCCACATAAATGTGTTTTTTGCGTTGAGACGGGACGTCTGTTAGGTTTTGTGGTCTCTAAAGATGGCATCCAGATAGAGCCTTTGAAAATCACCACCATTTTATCTCTACCAGCCCCAACTAATCTCCTTGAACTCCAAAGTTTGCAAGGGAAGGCAAACTTTCTCCACCGTTTCATGTGCAATTTTGTAGAGAAAACGCACGGTTATATGCATCTCCTCAAGAAGGACACTCCGTTCTTCTAGGATGACCAAGCCCAATGCGCCTTTGATAATCTCAAACATGCTCTAACTCATTCACTTGTGATACACCCCCTGGATTATTCAAAGGACTTTCTCTTGTATCTTTCTACCTCCGCTACTACCATCGCTATGGTTTTGGCGCAAGAAAATCCCAACGGTTAGGAGCACGTGATTTAATATTCTAGTAAGAATCTTATGGATTCTGAAACCCGATATTCACGCATGGATAAGTTAGCATTGGCCACGGTCATTGCTGTACAAAAATTTCATCACTACATTTTTCTCTGCACAACCACTGTATTGGAAAACCTGAACCCTATGTATTACATCCTGGCTCGTCAGGTGCTCGAGGGAAAGTACTCTCGATGGATAGTTATACTACAAGAGTTTGATCTAGAATTTGCCAAAGCCACATCAAATAAATCCTTGGTTTTTGTCGAGCTCGTGTGGGATCTTCCATGTGCTGCAATGGAATCTAAGCCTAGTGATTCATTTCCTAATGAATTTCTGTTCTTGATAAGCACTACTGACCCATGGTATGGATATTTGCTTATTTATCTCCAAACACAAATATTTCAGCTAAATCTATCCCATGACAATCGTCATCGTATACGTCACCACACGAAATACTACCTCATCCTAAATGATACCTTGTATAGACGTGGGATTAATTCTATTCTCCAGTGATGCCTCACCCATGAGGAAGCTGAACATGTGTTGAATGATTGCCACTCTGGAGCATGTGGTGGTCATTTTTTTGGGATGGCTACAGCCCAGAAAATCCTTTGCACTGGCTACTTATGGCCTTCAGTCTTCAAAGACTATCACGAGGCTATTAAGAAATGCCAACCTTGTCAACATTTTTATACCAAAAAGTGCACTCATCCTGCTCCGCTACACCCCATCATTTCCATTGGCCCATTTGTGAAATGGGGGATTTATTTTATGCACTGTAAGCCTACCTTAGCTGGGGGGCATGGTTAGATCATCGTAGCCATTGACTATTTTACAAAATGGGCTGAGGCCATGCCTACATATGCAAAATATGGTAATACTACCGCTCTCTTCCTGTTCAATCATATCATAGCTAGATTTGGAGTCCCGCATTCCATTTTTATTGATCACGGATCACATTTTCGTAATCAAATGATGGAGGAACTGAGTGCCAAGCTAGTTTTTTGCCATGAAAACTCTATGCCATATTATCCACAAGCTAATGGTCAGGTAGAGGCCATTAACAAAGTTTCAAAACTATGCTTCGTCGGATGGTTGGAGATCATAAATCCAACTAGCACCACATTCTTTTCTCCTATCTTTGGGCTTACAGGACTTCAGTGAAAATAGCTACTAGTTTCACACCTTTCCAGCTTGTCTATGGACTCGAAGCTATCTTATCGATTCAATGTCAGATTCCATATTTACAACTTGCCGTCGAACTTCTCCCAGACACTTTCGCAAAGGAAGAAATATTTTTGTACTTGAATAACCTTGACGAGACTTGGAGAGATGCTGCCTTAGCTAATGAGGCACATAAGAAACACGTCAAGGCACAATATGATAAATCCTTCCAACCTCATGCCTTTAACGAGGGTGACCTAGTTTTGACTTACGACCAGAGATACAACAAACTAGGGAAAGGAAAGTTTGAGTCCATGTGGTACGATCCTTTCGTCATTTCTCAAGTTTTAGAAAAAGGGGCCTATGAGCTCATTAACTACGATGGAATCCCTTTAGGGAAACCTCGCAATGGGTTGTACTCAAAGAGGTACTATGCCTAGGTATTTCTTGGATAGTATCTTGTATATATGTATATTTCTTGACTTTCAATGTGATTTTAGTATTTTCAATATGGTTTTGAGTTTACTTTTTGCATCTGTTTATACCATGTTTTGGTCATGCAGAGCAGATGGATTTTTGCAACTTTGCTGATGGTGCTTGCCGCCACACCTTGAATCTTGCCTCAACTTCTTGGGTCCTCTATTCCCCAGCTGAAGATATGGTCAATTTAGGAGCAGTTTGTATCGGTCCTGCTACCAACAACATTGCTAAGTATAGAGCAGTCATAGGTCTTCTGACTGAAGCTGCCTCCCAAGATGTTCGCAATCTAGTAGTCTTGATGGACTCACAACTCATGGTTTGTCATCTAAACCATTTCTATACCATTATAAATCATGTACTTCTCCACCTCTTCCGAAGGGTACGCTTGTTAGAAAGGTCATTTGAAACCATTACTTATAGGCATATCCCTAGGGAACATAATGTAGTTGCTGACTCATTAGCTAATTACATCCTTGATTGGCATATTTCCCATTCATGACGTTGAAATCAAACATGGTTCATTGTAAATAAACAATTAAACACACATAAAACTCATGTAAAATAAATTCAGCATTTGAGACATATAAACACCAGGTAAAAGTCTAT
>LPNX010210979.1:1386035-1403229 GCA_001517045.1 Pseudotsuga menziesii
ATAACCATACAAATTCTGAAGCTATCATCTTTCAGTAGATACATCATGCATACACTGTCTAGTGATGCTCATGGTAACACATCACTGCCCAGTCTACTCTATGTAGGAGTCTACTAAACTGAATCGGTACTCCTATTGTAGGTCTCTGATACCTCAGAGGGAGGTCATCAATGGAAGCGTCAGGGATGTCTAAGGTCAACCTCTCCAGGTTTTCCTCTAACTCCCCGGTCACATCATCGCCCTGCAGTACAAAGCGGGATCTAGATTGTCTATCCAATGGGGAAGCACCTCCAGGTTGTGCTTCTCCAATGTATACATGAAAAATTTCAGGTCTCGTTACTTAACATAAAAAATATAAAACATTAAAAAACATAAAAACATTATTTCCATTTTATGGTTTCTTGCTTCTTACCGATGTCACCCCACTGTCCACCAGGTGGGAGCAGTGGGTCAGGGTCTCCGCTGAAGTTTGTACCTGCATAAGCATAATCCTCCAACATGAGGATCTTATCTCTGAGCCATCGGAATAACGGGTCACCAAACTTCACCTTCCCCCTGCCCACTCCAGTACGGGCCATAATCCGGACCCATCTCTACATGCGGGGGTCCAGTGCTCTTAGCTCTTTAAAGACCACCTGGGGTCTCATCTGTGGTACCCACTCAAAAAGAAGTAGGATAGAATGGAACCAAAACCAAATTGCTTCAGTTCCCCCTACCGACACTCAGTCATTTGATCTTTGAATATCAGAAGCAAGGCTTCCGCCCAATTGAATACTATAGGTTCCATGGCCTCTATGGCATATAGCATGTGTTCCCTAGAAGCCTGGTGCAATCCCTAGCTTTTGTCCACTCTCTGCATCGTAAACAAGACAGTTTGTAGAGGTCCATCCATCATTTCCTTTATGGGGAATTTATTCCCTGATGTCCTCGTCCCTGGGATATAGTGACGATCTATCAACTCTTGTGTGGTAATATCACCTCCTCGGGAACCTATCAGTGAGATGGGGTCACCTCGTCTTGAAAGTCCAGTCAAGAAGTAGATATCCTCTACCTCTACTGTTAGAATATGAGCCCTAACCTCAAAGTGTTGCTGCTCCAGATTCCACATCTGGAGTACATGCTTAAGCAACTGCTCGTGTGATACCATACTGGGAGTCCGGAATAATTTTAGGAGTCCACTGTCTTGTAATGCGGCTATGCAACCCGCATTCCTTTTAGTGAAAGTGTCATCATTATCAGTTTTCTTTCCTTCCATATCACCATTTTTTATCAGCAAAATCCTGCTAAAAACAATCATAACACCTATTAGAATCATTCTTAATCATTTAAATCCAAAGAAATGATCTAGTTTTGCTTGTGTTAACAATTTTACATATTCACAGCCGGCACCACCTGTGCACCATTGAATATAGGCGGTGGCACTGCCTGTGCGTTTTGTTTTCGGTGTGGTTCTAGTGAGGTACCATGTATCCTGCAAGGGATAAGCATGGTGCCCATTCCCATGGTTTTAGGGCTTGCCATACAAGCCCAAAACACCACCTAAAATAAAAATTGAGACTATGAAAAGGTAGAGTAGGGTTTGAACTATTACCTGGAATTGATGGTGCTCGAATCCGATGGTGGAAACTCCCAATATCAACAACTGAAGATCTAACTAGGAAAGTGATCCAAATGCTCTCCACTATGGGTAAATAGTAAAATGATTTGATTTTTCACTATTTACATGACTTTTATGCACATTTTTGGGTTTCAAATGCCATAGTTTTGATTTAAAATCATTTATTATTCAAAGCTTATCTGTTGTAATCCCTTAATGTTAGTTATTGGGGCATTTAACACTTGTTTTGAGTCATTGCAGGATAGAAAAACAATAGTAGTAAAGTCTTGGGAGTTCGTTTCTTACTTTTTCGTACTACCATAAAATGGAAAAAGTCGATAAGCGTTTGTTACGACACTTTGGTCATGCTCTTGAAACCTAGTATCAAAGGTCTGATTCCATTTCTGATTCTTTCCAGGATCGTAAAAACTAGCATTGTGTAAAGAAACCTCATGGAGTATTCTTTTAACTCTTTTCAGGCTCCTTAAATATGAAAAGATCGTCGAGTCCATTTTTTATTATTTCTAGGCTCGTAAAAATTAACATTGTGTAAAGAAACCTCATGGAGTCCTCTTTAAACTCTTTTTGGGCTCCCTAAATACGAAAATATTGTCGAGTGATATTGTCTTCTTCACGCTCATTAAATCATTTGAAGAGTCATATTTCCGACGGTAGGTTATCTTTTTTTGGTTCGGATGGACTATTTACGAAAAAGGAATACTCCATCCAACCATGACTAGAAGAGTTCTCTAAGGTATGATTTTACACTTTTTTGGGCCTTAGGGACTAAATCATATGAAAAAGGACCCCTTTGGATTCTTCTTCCGTAATCGTTCAGACTCTCTAAACATGAATGATACCGAGTTTTCTTTCATTGGGCTCGTTAAATTAAACATTGAGAGACCCGTTTTTGGGAACGAACCCCTCCTCTCTCAATTTTGTAAAACATATGAGTTTGGACTTGTCTTTGGACAAGCTATATCAAGTGTTTGTTACCCTCTTTGAACTCGTAAAACCAAAAAGAGGCACTCATCGATCATGATGGGGAAAATGCGAAGGGAATCATTTTTGCAAATAAATGGCAGTAGTTTGTCATTACCTTTGAACATGGCACTTGTCTGCATATCATTTCAGTCAATTGGGTATTCAGCTAATCTCCATGAAAATCCACTTTCATGATTCATGCCACTCCTTTGATTCTTTCAAAAGAATGCATTGTCCACTATTGCACTGTGTGTTTGTCCCATTTAGTCATGCTGCCAAGTCTTTTGTCATGCCACCCAATGTTCAAAGGGAAGTTGAAGAAGTTTACCTCTGCAGTCAAAAAAGTATCTGTGTCAGTACTTTTGAGTCAGTCTTGTGGTTACTACATTCACATAATTCCAGAAATATGTTCCAAATTTCATGTCGTCAATGTGGTACTCATCAAGGCCCTCCTTCAACGAGACTATCGTCGTCGACATCAGCTCATCATCTGGGAAATAGTCTTAGAAACAAAAACTTAATACCTTGAGATCTGTATGCCTTAATGACAAATTCTCTCGCCCTTGACATAGGTTCACATCATTGACCTTTGATCGATAGAATCGACTGGGTGTTTGACATCAGGACATCTATTCACACTCAGTAGATTGTACTAGGGTACCTTGGGAATCATTGACACCAATGGTGATCTCCCTCGCACTTGTTAATGGATCACATCATTGGTTGGTAATCAAGTGGTTTCTACCATGTTCGACTTCAAATCATTGTAATCACATGGATATAATCGTACTTTGCCGAAGACGAGACGAAGACCCTGGGTATTTATTTAAAGCACTCATTACTTTTCCCCAGGTTGCGATGGAGTTTTGTATATCTAGCATGGATCCACATTTGTATGGTCGTGGCTATGCTCAAATTTGTGTTTGTATGACATAGATCTACATTGTACGTCTGGTAGCTATGTCCAAGTTTGAGTCCTCTATCACATGGATCTACGCTATATTCTAGTAGCCATGCTTGTTTATTCCTCCCATGGATCTGCCTTGTATTGGTATGTAGCCATGAGTTGGTTACTTGTGTCTATGAGTCAAAAATATTGATGTACTACAGATGCCTACTGGATGACATTCTCCGATCAACCTGACATTTTCATCTCCGAGCGACAACTTGTTTTCTCAAAGCTCTCTTTATTATATCCCTCCAAGACTCATGCTTTGGGGGGCATCCTGTAATACAAAAATCCTATCACCACCATATGATAAGACCTTTGACTTACATATTTTCCCTTAATCCCAACACTTGGAGTGGAAACCCATGTTGTTTGTCAATTCTACATGAAAATACTCATCACCATGCTTTCCCTATGAACCATGAGCAGTACCTTGCTCACACCACCTTCATCTTGTTTTCCATAAGTAGTGCCACTGTCTGTGACCTTTGGTCCATAAGCAATTGTCATCTAAACCACTATGTCATAAGAGGAGAAAAGCGGTACCCTGGGTAAAATGGGAAAAAGAGAAGTTTCTCGAGGCTTTTAGATCATGAGCCTCGTGTCCTCCCTTATCCCTATCATTGTGGGTCAGTTGAGCTAGAGATCCCCCATCATAGGATCTTAGAGGCCACCTCATCCACAAATCTCTCAACCATTCCTATCCATTGAGCCTTATAAATACAAGCTCATGTCCATGGTTGAGGGGGGGAACTATAGAGGTATTGTTATGCTGTTGGATTGACCACTTGGCCCAAGCCATTGGAGAGAATAGAGAGAAAAGTTGGAGCTTATGGGGATGAAGTGTTTGTCTCATGGAGATGCATGTCAACACTAAGGCTTGATTGGTTGTAAAATTCTCCATTCATCTTAATGCAAAGATGATTTCCTTCCCACATTATTGTTGTTATGATTTTGCATGTACATGTTGTTAGATTCCTTAGTCACTAACATGGGTAAGTAGATGATGTTCTGGTAGCTTTGATGTGTTTGTGTGTTTGATCTAGTTGCAAGTACACAGGTTCACTATCGAAGCAACATTCCAGGTGTCTACGACATCCAGGGAGGGTCTTCATCCTTTGTCGTTCACTCATTTGTTCTGGATATGAACCATTTAGACCAGCGGAACAACTTCTGTCCACAGAAGGTGAAATATTCCTGGTTATAATTAC
This sequence comes from Pseudotsuga menziesii, assembly GCA_001517045.1. Taxonomy (NCBI): domain Eukaryota; kingdom Viridiplantae; phylum Streptophyta; class Pinopsida; order Pinales; family Pinaceae; genus Pseudotsuga; species Pseudotsuga menziesii. The sequence goes on from LPNX010210979.1 coordinate 1,390,777, forward strand.
ACAAGGATTTACACAAGTATTTACACAAGGAGTTACATACTTATTTATAGAACTTCTGAAATGTTAAGGATAAAAATAGCCAGTCAGGGAACACACAAATGGGAGTTACAATACCAAGTGTAACCTTCACAAAGGAGTTACAATACCAAGTGTAATCTCCACAAAGGAGTTACAAAACCACCAAAGAGGCCTAATCAACAAGTAGCACCCACCCAAACACCAAGGAGGCCCACTAAATCATGAATTAGGATCAATAATATCAACATAGGCTAAAATAATCAAAAGTTGGGTCTGTTGTACAATGTTTAGGTGATCATCAACTAATAAAGCATCCAATGCATAAATATGAACCAAGATCAACCAAACAAGTTCTAAAGTGCTAGGAATGTCCTCAACCCCTCTCACATTGTGGTCTAGGCCTCCCATACTCTTTTGGTAGTCCCCGGTGTGCTAGTTGTTTTTATTAATTAATTATTTACATAATAATAATAATGTCTCTAGGTCCTTAAAGACCCTTTTTCCAGTACCATGTGCCAAAATATTAAACAATTGCAAATTACATATGTTCGAGGCTCAACACATGGGGTATTACATTTTCCCTTCGATCGAAGATGTCATTAATGTAATTGGTCATATAACAGTCAAGGTAAAACCGCCATTGTAATTCTAGGAAATAGTCCCCAAGAGAATAATGTAAAATGTATTTTTGAGTCTCCCTACGATAATTTGGCCCAGTAAGATCCGTAAGTTAGCCCTATTGGACTAAAAGGTCACCCAACTGAATAATATAAATAGGGAGGAGGCCTCACTCATTTGGACACACAACAAGTGCAAGCAAGTTTGCTCCTAGAGTGAGAAAGACAAGTTCGTTGGTGAAGAAGAAGAAGAAGGAGAAACATAAGACATCTTATATTTGGGTTTTATATCTTAATCTAACATTGTACTAAGTCACAAATCTATACAGAAGAAGTTGTTGGGATTTCTCCCTTGTGGTTTCCCAGGATAAAATATTTGTGTCTTTCTTTTGTGTTTTGCTTGTCTATAATTCTGTGATCCTATTGCATTAGATTAAAGATCTAATATATTCAAATTAAACTACAAACTCTAAACATAGATTTCAACGACTAATATTGTATAAACAATCTACACAAGGAGAATCAGGATATTCATTATAGTATGGAGAGTACAAGACAAAGCTAACCTATAAAATTGGTAAAGAAAATGTGGCTGCAGATGCATTCTTCAGAACGTAATATGTATGGAATTTAGAGTTTGTGGTGCATGGAATGAGTGAAAAAATCATGATTCATGCCAAGAATCAATCTCCTTAATGCAACAGAATAATCATCAATGTCTCCATTTCACAATCTGAATGCATAGTGGAGCAATAGATATTTTTGCATGCGACAAAGTTAAAGGATAAAATTATGTGCACAATTCATGAGATCCCTCTATCAAATCACATGGAAATGGATGACCATAGTGAGGTAGCTATGAAACATGTCCATTGGAGGAACACGAAGAAGGGTGTTACTTAATATGCAAATATTCACCAAAGTTTCAAGGTAAAAAAGTCTTAAAAGCATCATCGACATCGTGTATATTGATGCCACTAACTGTTACAATTAACAAGTAAAGCATCTCCAAGAAATGATGGGGAGATTTTTTTTTCATTTCTATATTTTCCCATGATTTTTAGCAAGAAGTATTAAAGAGAATGCTTTCCATATTTAGATTATGGTCAATCACCATGAGTGAAATTGTCACGGTGTGAATTCTTCAGTGGGGAGGTAGAGAATTTGGGAAATGCAGTTTCAAACTTCTAGGATATGAAGAGGGGTTGGGGTAGACATTTTTCAATATTGCAACATCATTGTTGGATAATTGAAGAAGTTGGAGTTGGATACAAGTGTAATACAACAGTCTTGAAATGTTCATGAAGAAACTTTGATGGCATTAATATCCATTCTATGAATCCTTTCAAACATTTTGTAAGTATATATGGATGCTATCGGTGTAGCATTAGGCACAATGTATCACTAAATGAAGGATCACTATTGAATTATGACAACAACAATATGACACGAACAAAAATAAGACATCCTCACTATGTAGGAAGGATGAGATCAAGACTTGGAAGCATTATTTAAAGAGTAATGAATTTGGAGCCAATAGTCATTGGGAGTCATCATTCATTTGGTGAAGTATTGTGTCATGTGGTACTATCCCATTGCATTGATGGAATGAGGCCTATTGAAAGGAAGATTGGTGTACCCCATTGTGGAGCATATCGAACTAACCAAACTGGCCAAGGTAACAATGAAGATATCCTTGAACTCATTATTCTCAGTGAACAATTTCTGGTGGTAAATCTTGTTCATGCCTCTTGTGTTGTATCTCCACCGATTTCAATATCTTTGTTGAAAGAAGGGTTTGGAGTTAGGAAAGAAAAAGGGAAAATGAGGGATACAAGAAAAATTTAATTGATGAAGGGGTGAAGCATGAACAAGATCCAAACCATTATTTGTTTAACCTTCAATATCGGAAAAAAAATGGAACAAATATTACATACATGAATGAGAACTGTTCAAAGATAAATACACAATTCATTCCTTGTCTCTTACCAAAACTATTACATAGAATACATAGATACTAAATTGTTGATTTCCCAACTCCTTAGATGCAAAGTGCACAATCTCTAGATGCTTCTACATCTTGGGAAATGGTGCCTTCTCCAGGGGCTTCTTTGATAAGCTTCTCCTTACATTGTTACTAGTGACAGAACAATTTTCCATCTACTGAAGAGTTTATTCGTACAAGTGGACAACTTACAAAATAGATTTGGTCAAATATGATAGACAACAGGAGTTTGATTGCAATTAATGCCAACCATCTCCCCCTTAATTACAACCATAATATTCTATAACACTTTCATATTCTTCTACAACACTTACAAGATTTATAAGAACATTAACAACCTAATTATGAAGCCTAAACATTTTACTAACATGCTTCAATAATGCCTCTATGGGATTTGTAAAATACTTTTCATACACATTTTTAATTCAAGTGCTTGTTGGTCTAGCCTTACAAAATTTAAAAAACTATTAAAATAACATAAATGACTAAAAGCTTAACGATGTGTTCCTTTCCATATTGATCGTCACCATACTTTGAACTAGTTGTTATTTGGCTTCTTCGTTTTCACTTTCTTCTTCAACTTCACTATTTTCTTTGATTCTTCAAATTTGCAATTTGAGCATCCTTTTGCCTCATTTTTCCATCAACACCAACAAAATATCTAATGGTGTTCTACTAGTTTTAATAAAAAACTTTTTAGCTATAAGATATCCATCCTACAGACTTCAACATGTTTAATAGTTTCCTACCACAAAATCAGCTGATAGTAGTGTTTGATCTCTTCAGGACTCCATTGCTCAATCATTTCATTTACAAGTTGTTATTCAAAATGAGTTTGCTTAAAAATATTCATGGCATCTTCATTATTGTTGGAAAGAGGGATTAAGCTAAACTAGCTTACCTATCTATGCAAACCAATAATATATCAACAATAAGTACAAAAGAGAACAAGAGAAAAGAGAACACCAGATATACGTGGTTCACCCAATTGGGCTATGTCCAAGGGAAGGTAGTCTTCTATTATATCCATAATATCTTCTCAAGCTTACAAGAGAGCAATGCCAAAAAACTCAATACAATACAGAAATACCAAGTATGTTGTTTTGATGTGACTCCCATAACCCTATTATGTAGATGAGGAGGAATTACTCTCACATATTGCATGTGGGATAATATAATTCTCCTAAATAACATCTCTTTATATAATGATGTATATCAAGAGTATACTTTACCATAATTAATATGGGATATAATGTATTACTTTTTTATATAATATTGTGGATATCTTCCGACATAATACAAAGACATTATTACCTTCCAAGGAATATAAAATATTCCAACACTCCCCCTTAATAATGGCTGGGAGAAAAGCCCACTAACATAGGAAGGAAGAAGGAATGAGTCATTACTGCTCCCCCTTTATGCCATCTTCCCTCTTCCCAAGTAAAGAATGAATATGCATATACTTCACTGCTATTAAGGATTTGTTGAAGATATTGGCTTCCTGTTGCTCGGTAGGACAATGCTCAAGAGAAAGAATACCATCTGTGACGAGACCTCAAATGTAATGAGCATCAAGATCAAGATGCTTTTGTCTTGGAGTGATATACCGGATTGTAAGAAAGTTGAATTGCACCTTGATTGTCACATTTCAACACAGTGGATGATTTCAAAACCATACCAAGCTCAGTGAGAACATGTCATAACCAAACTGCTTCTTTAGTTGCTTCTTTGGCTGCTCTATACTCTACTTCACATGATGATAAAGAAAGAGTCTTCACTTTTTTTTTGGACCAAGAAATCAGACCTGAACCAAGTTGAAATATATAGCCAACAGTTGACCATCGATTAGAACTGTCACTTGCCCAATCAGAATCTATATAACTAGAAAGTAAAATTGTAGCATTGCTCAAATAAAAAACACCATAATACAATGTCCCCTGTAAATATGTCAAAATTATCTTGTCTACCTGCCAATGACTTTCATGAGGCTATTGAATGAACCGTGAAACCATACTGACAGCAAAAGAGAGACATGGTCTATTGTGGGTTATAATATATCGATTTGCCAACAAGATGGTGATAAATAGTAGCATCAACAAGAGTAGTACACTCAATAGTTAACTTTACATTGGACTGAAAAGGTGTAGGAGCAGGTTTACAATCACTCATGTGGAAATGACCCAATAAATATGTAGCATACTTCGGCTGAGAGAGAACAATACCATCTTCCATATGTCAAATTTGAAGACCCGAGAAGTAGTACAATATACCGAGATCATTCATTTCAAACTGCTTTTGAAGTTCACTTTTCATATTTTGAATTAGAAGAAGTTGGATGCCAATGATAATAATATCATCCACATATAAAACAATAACAATGATATTATCACCAACACGCTTGACATACAGGTTAGGGTCAAATATACAACACTTAAAACCATGATTCAAGAAATAAGTATCAATTTTATGATACCAAGCCCTAGGTGTTTGTTTGAGATCATATAAAGACTTGTGTAATTTACATACTAAACTTGATGATTAAACATTAATAAAATGAGGAGGTTGTTGCATATAAATATCTTCATTAAGATCACCATTTAAAAAGGAAATTTTAACATCCATTTGGTGTATTTCCCATTTATAAGATGAAGCAATATATAAAATGGTTCTTATTGTATTCATTTTAGCAACAGGAGCAAAAGTTTCATTATAATCAATACCTTCAAGTTGATTAAAACCTTTTGCAACTAATCTAGCTTGATGTTTTTCAATCTGTCCGTCTGTAGTAAATTTAGTTTTATAAACCCATTTACAACCAACTAAATTTTTTCCTGAAGGAATAGGAACAAAATACCAAGTCTTGTTCTCCATAGGAGAACCATACTCAACAGTCATAGCTTGTTCCCAATGAGGTTTACCCTTAACTTAAGCATAAGTAGGAGGATCATCTATGGATAAAACTTTGGTCATGAGAGAAAAGTTAGTTATAGTTATACGAGTATCAGAAGGGATTTCGATATCACTTCCTACATGTTCAAGAGTTTTCCGAGCCCAAACAATAATTTTAGAAGGGGCAACAGTCACTTCAGGATCTTCGAGATATTCAGGTGGAATACTTGAAGAGGGGGAATAAGGTGAAGTAAGACCTGTCATAGAACTAGAAGGAGTAATTGAGATAGGATTAATAGGTGATAAGAGAATATTTAGAGTAACATGAGGTTCTACAGACTCAAGTGGTGTAGAGATTTCAGTAAATTAAACATCTCTTTTAATTATGACACTTTGTTTAAAATGATCAAATTGAACATCTCTTCTAATTATGACACTTTGTTTAAAAGGATCAAACAACCTATAAGCCTTATAATCCTTAGAATAACCAATGAATATACACTTACGATATTTGGGTTCTAAATTTTTCTATTTTTCATCAGGAATATGAGCCCAATATTCACAACCAAACACTTTAAAGTTACTAATATCAGGTTTTCTACCATTCCATTTATCCTCAGGAGTAACATGATTAACAACTTTTGTAGGAACTCTATTTAAAATAAAGTTAGCACAACTTATGGCTTCAAACCAAAATTTCTTGTGTAATCCTTTAGAATAAATCATACATCTATCCATTTCAACTAAAGTTATGTTTTTCCTTTCAGCAAGTCCATTTTGTTGAGGTATGTAAGGAACAGTCTTTTGATGTCGAATGCCATGTTTAGATAAAAAAGATTCAAATTCTTTCTTAATGAATTCCCCCCCATTATCAGTTCTTAAAGTCTTAATATTTTTACCAAATTCATTTTCAAGCAAGGATTTAAAAAGTTGAAATTTAAAAAAGGTTTCACTTTTATGTTTAAAAATAAACCCATGATTTTCTAGTAAAGTCATAAATAAAGGTAAGAAAATAGAGTGCATGTGATATAAGGAACTTCAAGAGGACCACAATGTCACTATGAATTAATTGCAAAGGTTCTTTAGCACGCCATTCTTTACCTTTATCAAGCATTTCTATATTATGTTTACCAAGAACACAACCTTCAAAAACACTGTTAGTGGATGAAATATGAGGTAAGCCATGCACCATTTTAGTTAACATTTGCGTTTTACCACAATTCAAATCACCTAATCTTTCATGCCATAATTTACTTATCTCATCAACATGAGCAACATAGGAATAAAAAGGTTGGCTTTTAGTTGAATTAAAACCAGTAAATTTATATAAACCAGCAGTGTGATCAACGGGACCAGAAGAAACTACTTTAAAATTATGGTTGATATCTTTAGCATATTTATCAAGCTAAGGTTCAAATTTATATCCTTTTTGACATGCACGACAAATAGAAATCAAGTTGATGGGCACATTTTCAACATAAATTTTTTTTCCAATTGACCATTAGCAACATTAATATTACCGGAACCAATTACAGAAAGTTGTTTACCATCCCCTATAGATACTTTCTGAGATATGTGTTTATTATTGTCATAAAATGTAATAAAGAAGCATTACCATTCATATGTTTAGAAGCACCGAAATCCATTATCCATTCCACATTAGAAGAAGAATTACTAGAAGAAACAACAGATGAACATAAAGCTATGTGAGATTCATTAGAACCTTTCTTTTTAGCTTTAGACATTAAAAATTTCAATTTAAAAAAATTCTTTTCAGGATGATTAGTTTTACCACGATGATTAAAAGGATCATACAATTTCTTCTTCTTACTATTTTCATGTTGTGCATTAGAATTATTACCAGAATTATTAGTAGGTTTTGAAGTTTGTGAACAATAACCTTTCACATTATGAAAACTTTTCTTAGGATTATGAGCATTTAGAGATTTATTAGGTGAGAGTTGTTCTGAAACAATTAACCTTTCTTTCTCATTAATCAACCCTTTACAAAAATCATCAAAAGTAGGTTTCACAGTACTTTGAGACAATTCAAGAGCTCTATTCCTAGTTTGAATGAACATGTCAAAACAAGATAACAATTTCTGTTCTACAAGAATTATAAGAGCAGTGTCTATTTTCTTGTAATCTTTACCACAATTGTTTAATTTTTCATTTAAGGTTTTCACTTCAACAAGATAAAATTCTTCTCGATCAAAGTTAGTAGGATCTAGCTCAAAAATATTATTTTCAAGGTAATAAGCATAAACATCATCAGATTTATCAAAGAGAGAAGAAAGAGTTTTCCATACCTCAATCGGGCTATCTTCTGCCTCAATACTTACCTGAATACTATCTGCAACCATTTGACCAATGAGCCCTCCTTCTTGATCACATTTTTCTTCCAATATAACAACATCTTTAGCATCAACTGGTTTCTTTTGTTCATCAATAACAATCCTCCATAGATTCTTACTCCTGAGAATATAAAATCATTTTTCTCTTCCATACAAGATAGTTATAACGAACAAGTTCAGGAACATAAGCTACTTCTGAAGTCATAATGATAAAAAATAAAGAAAAAACTCAAATTCTAGAAATGACAAGAAAATAATTAGTAAACTGAAAAGATCTTACCAATTTTTATTTTATTTTAACGTAGATCAAGGGTTTTGAGCCAAAAATTTGAAATGACCATAACACAATCAATATGACTTGGAATTGCTATTATAATATGTTTTTTGAAATGGCACGAGCATTTTGAATGCAATTATGCAAGTCGAATACAAATATGGATATTCTGTCAAAGGACATCAACTCTGCAATATTTCTGTCCATAAATAAAATTTATGAAAAATAACTATTTTAAATCTGCGATATCTTTGTTTTCCGGACACGAAATCACACGATTGTTTTTTGAAATTGGGTTATTTTCTGAGAAGAACTCAGATCTATAACCATATTGTTTAGATTTTGCACCAAAATTTTAATATCTGGATATGAGAGTTGCGACCTCAATTTTCCGTGGAAAAACAAATTCTAGATTAAAAAAAACTAGATCTAAATAATATGAAGATATATTTCCTTAAGGACAATCCAAAAAACATATAGATCTACAGGGGAAAAAAACATCAAGAAACCCTTGAATTTTTGTTTTGCAAAAATTCTACAAAATAGGGTTAGGGTTAGACATAAAAAAAATTGCAAAAATATGCCTAGATCTGAAGAGAAGCCTAATGGCTATCAGATAGAAAAAAAATCTACAAAATAAACAATGACCAGATGATAAAATTGTTAGAAATCAATAGAAGGGGCTAGATCATAGCAACCAACTCTGATACCATGTTGGAAAGAGGGATCAAGCTAAACTAGCTTACCTATCTATGCAAAACAATAATATATCAAGAATAAGTACATACGAGAACAAGAGAGAAGAGAACATCGGATATACGTGGTTCGACCAATTGAGCTACGTCCATGGGAAGGTAGTCTTCTATTATCTCTGGAATATCTCCTCAAGCTTACAAGAGGGCAATGCCAAAAACCCCAATACAATACAGAAAGATCAAGTCTGTTGTTTTGATGTGACTCCCATAACCCTATTATATACCAAGAGATGATGAGTAGTTACTCTCACATATTACATGCGGGATAATATAATTCTCCTAAATAAAATCTCTTTATATAATGATGGATATCAATATTATACTTTACCATAATGAATATAGGATATAATGTATTACTCTTTTATAAAAGATTGTGGATATCTTCTGACATAATACATAGACATTATTACCTTCCAAGGAATATAAAATATTCCAACAATTATCTGCAACTTCAGTGCTTCCATACACATCTTCATCTTCATGTACATGCATTTCATCTTCAATCTCTTTGTTTTCTACAATTAAACTTAGATCATCTTCATCTACATTGTCTTCTTTTCCACTCAACAATATTTCTATAGATTTCAACTTCATGAAAATTTTAACATTTCATCAATCATATTTCAAGAACATTATCATCATTTGTATAAGAAATTTCATCAGCACCTGTTGATTCTAAAACCTTCAATACTGAGTAATTTACAATGCTCTCTGTACAACTTCACCTGCTCTCCGATTTTCGCTGCATAAATTCCATCATTAACATTATCATCTTCATTCCATTCAACTAAACATGAATTTTCTTCACAATTAAGAATTTTTAAAATCAATTTCATTTCATTCTTAATTGCAATATTTTCAACTTCAATTATATCTTCTTTGTCATAAATTGGTCCTTTTTCAACTCCAGTTTCTTCTTTTACCAAAATTTCAACAAACTTTTCTTCAATTGCATGTGCTTCAACACCAAAATTACCATTCTCAATATTGTTCAACACATTAATATCTTTATCATTTTTTCTTTCAAAGTATTTAGCTTGGTTGTATTCATCTTGAAATTTACTTGCAAAACTACATACACTATCAGTAAAAACATTTTCATCCATTTTAATCTCAAATTTTTCTTGTGTTGCAATATCTATAGGGATGCTTTCATCTTTCATCAAAATGTTTTCTCCATTGTTTTTCTCTTCTTTTTTATCTTCATTCTTTACATCTTCAACATTTTCTTCTTCTTCAACAATAAGTTAATCAACTGTTGACCTTTTTCCCCCTACGACCCAAGTTTAGTCTCCTCTCTCTGGCCAGTGGAACAAAGCCCAAGATATTGGCCCGACGAAGCAAAGCCTGTCCGACAGCACCTGCGACGCAGATGCCATCTCATTCGATATATCTCAGTTCTTATGGGTAATTGCCAAAACCATGTTTCCATAGTTTGCATGGGAGAATTTTTAAGTCCCTGACCCCACGCCAAGGTTTCCAACGAAGACCGGGAAGGTGGGTTGGTGGTTTGCACTTTAACTATTAATACTGAAGTATTACTTTCCCTTAGTTATGAAACCTTACACAAATGCACTGTGAACAGTCACCACAGATATATTCATTATTTGAAATACAAAATTCATACAACTATCTGTTTAAAGCACAATAACCAATCAATCATTAACACAGTAAATAGGCACTTGTCTAAGCTTTTGAACATTCACACATATACACAGTATGTAATGTGGAAACCCATCTGGGAAAAAACCACAAGGTGTTCTTCATTTAGCATTGGCATGAGAAAATAGATGCACCTTTTGTCTCTACATAAAGCTATAGACTTTGTTAAGATCTTCTCTTCTATCTCTATAGACTTCTTCTCCCTCTCATGCTCTTTGTTCTTCTCTATCTTTATCACTCTACTCTACTCCTACTCAGCGATATGCACACAGCCTGGATCGACTCGACCTTCTCTATCTGTCTATGCACTTAGCTGCAAATCCACCTACTTTGATGCACTCATCGATTAAGTGTTTCCTACTCAAAACTGTCGTATCCTCTACTCAGCTCCAAAAGCATCTAAACAAGAACTAGCTAATAGGATAACTGATTGACTAGCTAACTGGCTAACCCATGTACTACTTGGGTTCCTCCTTTTATATCCTTATTACAGACTCGATGTATTTTCATACATGCTTGTTACAGACTCAATCATGACTTGATACAGACTCTAACAGATTCAGATACAGTTGCTATCTCATCTGACTTACTATCCTCATCCTACAGGCTATCTTTCCTAATCTAGCAAAATATGACCAAAGAGGCGCTATCAACCTGACTTACAAAAATGCCTTTATGTGTGTAGTTTCTTCTAGCTCCAATTGAGCTCGTACCCACGATTGCTAAGGGTTGTTGCTTCTCCACATCATGCCTTATTTTCACTTTCTGGCCTTTACCTTCTCTGCACACCTGCTTCCATGAATATTCTACCATGTCATCACATCTCCTACTTTGTACTTCTATCGTAGCTTACAAAACTAGCGCAGCTTCCTCGTCCCGCACCTTCTCTTTTCCTTTCTCCTTTTATTCCTTCTTCTGTCACAACATCCTTCCCCTTTTCCCTTGATGTTGTTTCCTATGTCATATCTCCTTCTTCTTCTTCCTTGTACTCTTTTTCCCTTAGGCATAATTCCATATGAATTCTCCCCTTCTATCCCAGGCCCAACATCAACCTCATCATAATTATCAACATCATCATAAATCTCAACACTTTCTATGATAGTTGAAACAACATTATGAGTATTAACATCCAATAACTCATTGATGTCTATGATATCGGACACATCCATATAAACCATTGTGTCCTGTGTCATCATGTCGGACACAGACACGTCCTGACACTGTGTCGGACAATTGTTTTGGACATGTCCTTTTTTAGGACACATCCAAAACATGCGTCTGACACCGTGTCAGGACGTGTCCTAAAAACATGACACCATGTCCCTTAAACATGACTCTTCTAACCAAAAAGAAATTGTAAAAAAACAATTTTATCCTCGTTCATTCACATTTTTTAGTGAGGCTTGAGCTCTAAGAGGTTTTTTTTTGTAGGTGAAGAGCATTAGAAGGTTTTCCATCTTAATATACTCCATTTTGTATTTTCCAGTGGCACTCCGACATTTATGTAGTACATTTTGATTTTGATGACTTAGTGAGAATTTTTTTGAGTCTATGAGAACCCACTGCACCAATGGAATTATAGCCCCCCCATGTTTTTCATCCTTCTCCCTCTGCAGTTTGTGATGTATTTTTACTATTTTTCCATATACATTTACATATTACATTGTTTGACTCTTATTTGTGATGTATTTTTATCATTTTTGATGTACATTTACATATTGTATTGTTTGGCTCTTAGCCTTTCAAATCAAGTGTTACAGAGAGAAATTCCTGTGGCTTGGGGTACCACAATAGACATCTTTGACTCCAGAAATCAATCTTTCCCAATATGCAATAGAAATAAAATGTCTAACACTAAAGGATCAGACCTCGTACC
>LPNX010210979.1:1403491-1449694 GCA_001517045.1 Pseudotsuga menziesii
CAAACCCACGTATGTACGCGGTTATCGGGGAAAAATCCGCGTATATCATCTTTTATATAGTTTTTAGGGATGATCAAGGTAACATCAAAGGATAAAATACGGTCCATGGGGTCTAAAGAGTCTGCAGCGGGACAGGGGAAGGCCATACAAAGTGTGATTCACTTGGAGTGGTGAAATCCGCTATAACATCAATTCACGGAGCACACCAACAAGTATTTTGTGGGTGAATATTCTACAAACAACATCACAAGGGGATTAGTTTCACATAGGGGAAGTCACCCCTTATTTCTATTCTCACCCATGCCATTCAATCTAAGTGGCATCATCATTGTAAGTGGCATAATCTAAAATACAAAGCCTGTAGATAGATGAGATTCTTCATTCTTCCATATATTTAAAGCATGTATATAATCTTTAAATATAATTGATAGATGAGATTTTTCATTCTTCCATCCTGATCTACCCCTTTTTCTAACTAGTGAGTATTGGCATCTTGATCTATAATTATCATGAATTATATGTCTCATAATCTCATTGTGATTACTGATATGTAAATGTGTAATTACTAATGTTAAATGTGCATTGATTCTGATTTCTATTGAATATTTGTAAAAATTTATATATATATATATATATTATACTTGTTGGATCTGTGTGTATCCTTGGTGTTGCTCTCCCTTATACTGAATTAAACACGGTCTTCCATGGCTTGATGAATAATATATAAATTAAATAACCTTTTGCATGAAGCACATTATTAATTTAAATTAGCCTCTCTACCCCAAAAGACAGGTCTATAATACAACACTTGAATTTATGTTCCTGGGCCAATTTGATTCTTTTGCTCTTCCCCCATCTCTATCTCAAGTTCTCTTTCTCATCCACAACTACTACTGAAAATGGAATGATCTTCTCTTTTGGTCTTAATTTCTTTAAAGATGGGATACAAGCTTTCTTCTACACTGCTAGGAAATAGCAACAGCGTAGGAACACCTGCGCTTATTTAGAAAATGCCCAAAAGAAAATTTACTCACACTGACCTTTTCGAATCTGCTCAACCACTAAAATATGGGAGCACTCATCCTTTAACAATTTCACAACCACTCTCTAACTTCTTTGACAAATTCCTAAGGCTTCATCCTTTCCAAATTACACGCGACCAATACGATAATGGACTTGTTATCTCTCTAGGAAATGCCTCTAGGTTGTAGCTCGAGGATGCCTGGTAACTTAAATTTTTTTATGGTTTTTCTAACTAGATCAAGTCAGGTGACCTACAAGACCTCACACTCTCAATACATGCATGAAACTCAATCAAGGATAAGGCTTCTAACTACCAATGTTCAGAGGTTTGATAATATGGTGCAGAGATGGAGAACTTATCATGCTGGCAGATTCATACATAAAACAAATATATATAAATGGCTAATCATAACAAGGAAAGTACTTGTAATTCAAATCATCAACATGCAGATAGGATGACAGCTATCAGACATCAAATAATATGAATAAACCTGAAAAACACATTCAAGCATAAACACAAAACAAACAAGAAATGGAAGATGAACATATGATAGCAAAAGAGCTTATATTAGGTCATGAGAAATATGAGAAGATTGATAATAGTAATGGTATACAAGTCCCTGAAGTCGAACCCTTTCTATAACATAAGTATTAGGCTTTATAGCCTTTACAAAAATATTTAGATCCTGAAAAGTTGGATCTAATTCACTAAAAATAGACATAATAATTGTTTTTGCAGAATTAGGTTAAAAACCCTAATTTTAACTACTAGTCTATCTACTTGTAGAACTCGTTCACTGTTTGAATCTTTTGATGACTACAGTGAGTACTGGGAATAAACTGTAACTGGTCATTTTCTAGATAAGTCACTGTTTTCTAGATAGTTAGTGTTAGTGACCCTTTCTTCCTTTATGTAACTATAAAGCTGGAGCATACCTTCCTTGATGGTGTTCTTTAGTGCCTTTCATCTTTATACTTCAACCCTGAGCTAGTTATGTTCACCCAAAACTGGTCCTTTGTGCCAAGATTTGATCCTATGCCTCCTTCTACTTTCAGTGGTTAAGGGATCAAAATGTTGGGTCTGTTAGCTGCCGAAAGCGCTGCTTTTGGTGGCTAATGAACCGCTTCAGTGTCCGCCTAAGCCACCGAAATCCCTGGTTTTGCAAAATTTTAAGCAGCCTCCAAAATTATGCTTTTAAGTTTTGTTGCTTATATTCTGACCTTTATTCAACCTGCTCAATGTTTGGAAGGTTAGCAGCATCTTGGATTGATTCTGGATTCTGAAGGCTTACTGCTGCTTCAGATAGGGTTTCCAGTGCAAAATGAGTGATAGGGTTTGGTCTGGAATTCTTCACCTGTAGGCTCAGAAGCCTGATCATTTTGTACACCCTGGTGTTTTTCTTCATGTATCTTAGGTTTCTTCTTTTCAGCAAGATATACATTCCTCTCATCTCCAGGAAATAATTGTGCAGCTGCTTATTCCTCTTGGTCAACATGGCATTATTTTTATTTATCTCTCTTTCTAAAAATTCCATCTCATACACTTGTCTCAGCAACTGATTTACTCTCTGTTCCTTGGGATTTCTAGAAGAAGCCTTTTCTACTAGTTCACCCTATTCTTTTGGTGTAGGTGATGGAAGTTCTTCATTTTCTGCTACAACCTACACTGCTAGGTCTACACCTTCTTCCCTTTCTTCTTCTGAATCTGAGTAGGGAAAGTTTAGAATGTTTTCACTTTGTGATGTGACTTTCTTGCCCTTCTCACTGAAGTCTAGGTTTCTCTTAGACTACCTAGTTTTAGAAGGAGAAGAAGGATGATCTACTATTGCTGGTGAGAGAGCCCTTCTTTTTCTCTTTCCACTCCTAGGGGTGATGGATTTCTTCGAAGGAGACTTTCCCTCCTCTTCTGGTTGCAGGCCTGTTTAAAAACCATTCCAAAACAAAAAATGTTTCCATGCCATATTTCTCATCTTCAGTAATTCTTGGATAAGGAGTTGTATAAGGCCATGGTGAGACAATCTTCCAGCAATTTTAGTTGGCTGAGCCTTCACCTGGTGTGCCATTTTTCCCAGGCTCTTGTGTAAGTAGAAAGGTAAATTTAGAGGGCTATTTCCTATGAAGTGGTTCATTAGTGTGAAATGCTAAATCATGGCCCTGTTGTATCTACCTTCACAAGTTATATATAACATAATGGATTTCAATAACTATTGCCACCTCTCTTCTAACCAGGTGGATGGAACACTCTTCTTCCACACCACATCTCTGTGTTCAGGCTTTAAATAGGATCTGAACTCCACATTTTTGGTAATGGTGGTTTTAAACTAGTTCTCCTGAGTTCTTGGGAGTTATGTCACCTTTGCAATTAGGTTTTCATCCACCATGAAATCCTCCTTACCTATTTGTGCCTTGGAGCCATCAAAATATAGGGCAAATGCTTCAGCAACCTGTTGGCGTGAACCTTGAATTTTCCCACAAAATTGGTAGCAGCCTACATCCTTGAAGAACCGGTAGACTTTTGGATGTGATTCAAGGTAGTTGATGTCTCCTAGTTCTTTCCTGAGAGAAAGCCCTCCTTTCTTCATTTATGGATTGTGCTCCTGAGTACCTGCAAAAATCAAATTCAAGTTATGTGGAAGAGGTTAGCAAGCTGACTTTCAAAGGTGGCTTTGAGTGGTGAGGATTCATGCAATCGAAGGTGGAGTGTGCTGGGGGTAGAGTAGTGATTATGAGGGGTTATCAACTGGCTAATTGCCTGAGTAAGAGGATGATGTCCTCTGGTGATATCTAAGAGATAGCTTGCCTAGCAATCATTCACAATTTGAACTTGGGATTCAATGGATATTTCCTACAGTTGTTGGACAGATGGAGGGTAGATTAGGGTTTTGAATCACATCGGTCATCATCAGATAAATAATGACCTCCTCAATCATTAGCTTACACCTTGCTATAGTTTCCTTGTCCTTTCGGTGGTTTATCATGCCTAATCATGACCTAGCTTGCGCTGACAGGTTCGATTTGATGGATAGGTAATCATTTCCTCTTTTGGCCTTTTCGATGGTTAAGATCATTCAGGGTTTTGTCTGCTAGCTTTCGAAAGCTCAGCTTTCGGTGGCTAATGAACCGCAGACACGTTCGCCCAAGCCATCGAAACTTTATTTCCAAATGGTCTTGAAAACACGCTTTCGACGGATTATAGCCTTTCTGAATTTCATCGTTTAACTACTGAAAGGAAGGCCTTTCAGTGTCTAATGAACCATCAACACTTTTTCCTAAGCCACCGAAACTGACTTTTCCCCAACGCATTTCATTTTCTTTCGGTATTTAATGCCCTCCTTCAATTTCTCACTAAACTGTCGAAACCAACACGTTTGTGGCTAATGAGCTGGTTGAAAGTCTCGCCTAAGCCACCGAAAGCTAAAACTTTCAATTTTATCAAATATCGAAATACCAGAGATCCTCAATTTGTTAGTCACCTTAAAATTTTTCATAATATGACTTGAAATATTTATCCTATCAAAATAAATCTTCTGAGTGAACTTATTTGAAAAATAAATTTATTTTGGGAGATAACATCTGGCTCCTACTTGGGGATGGGAACCTTCCTGTGAGGTCCCAAGAACCCTAGTCCAAAATTCCTTTCCTGGAAAAGAACTAAATAATTTAAAACTATCATCTACTGTTCCATTGGGCATGGAGTTTATTTTGTAAGAAAAAGCAACCTACTAACTAATATTTTACAATAACAAGGCCTCAGAGCCTCAAATAAAATAGAGTTTTATAAATCGCCCATTTACTAGGCCATCAAACACCTCCTCCCCTTCCAAATTTTGCAATTTGAAGGTGTTGTTCTACTGTATCTTAGTTATCACAAAAGGGCCAATCCACAGAGAGTCAAACTTTCCATGTTTTCCCTTGTCCTTCTTAACTATATCCCACTTGAGGACCCAATCTCCAACCTGAAAGTTGTCCACTTTTGCCCTTTTGTCAAACATGACCTTGATCTTCTGTTAATGAGATTCAAACTTTCCTATCACTTTTTCCCTGACTTGCTGCAATTCCACCAAATCTATCATCCTCCTCACCATATCATTTGGTTCATCTTGCTCCTCCTGGAAAAAATTTGCTACTCGCAGAATTAGCTGAATGGGAAAAATGGCCTCAGTACCATAAACTAATTTGAAGGGAGAAGTCCCTATAGATATTTTTCCAGTTACCCTATCACCCCATAAACCAAACTTTAGATTAGAATCCCAGATTTTCTGATTTGTCTCCAATAGTTTTCTGATGATCCTAACTAGGCTTTTGTTGGATGACTCAGCCAGGCCATTTCCTTCAGGGTAATAAGATGTGGAATGCACTAGCTGAATGCCCATTGACTCACACATGTTAACCAATGCCCCAGATTTGAAAGATGGTGCATTATCAATTACTAGCCTTACTGGGCAACCAAACCTGATAAAGATATTCTCATATAGAAGATTCATGATGACCTGATGAGTTGCATTCCTGGTGGGTACTACCTCTATCCACTTGGTGAAGTAGTCTGTGGCTACTAGGATCCATTTGTGCTAACCACTAGATGAAGGACTAATTTCACTTATGAAATCAAGACCCCATTGTTGGAAAGGACCATTCACTACAATAGGTCTAAGGGGAAAGGATCTGAACTACTGCTTCCCTATAAATCTTTGGCATTGGTCATAGGCTCTCACAAAGGTACACACATCAGCAAAAAGGACAAGCCAATAGTACCCAACCCTCAATATCTTGTGGGCTATGGTATTCAAGTAATGATGGCCTCCACATGATCTTGAATGAAAGTGATGCATAACCTGAACTAACTCTTCTTTATCTATGCATCTCAACAAAACACCAGACAGATATTTCCAATACAGTGGTTTATCAATTACACAAAATTTAACGAACTTTAGTTTAAGAGCTTGTGCTTGATTTGGAGTGAGACCAAGAGGAACTTATAATTTTTGTAGGAAATGAATAATACCTGAGTACCACTCACATGAGGACAAGTTTTTAGCTACTTGTTGAATGTCATTCTGATCCTGAACTACTTCTGTTGCTACTTCAGTTTGCAAATTTGCTGAATTTACACAAATGAAATTTATCCCCAAAAGTTCATAGTTTTCTTTAGCCATGAGTTTGGCTAGACCTTGGCATTTCACTAGCTTGGTGGGACTTACCTCTGTGTCAAACTCAATAAGCTTGGCAATCCATTTAGCTCTATTTCCATCAATGTGAGGATGAGTCAACACATCCTTTACAATAGCTGAAGGGACATAGGAAAATACTTTTGCATGTAGAAGGTAAATCCTAAAAGTTTTCAATGACTTGATGAGAGCATAATCCTTCTTCTCAATGGGATCATACTTCAGTTCAACATCCCTCAATGTCTTGCTGAAAAATGCAATTGGGTGATCAAGACCTTCATCATCTTTTTGTAATAGTACAGCTACCACTGTGTCATAGGATGTGCAAAGGAGAAGATGTAGAAACCCTTGGTATAGTCTAGACTAATCAAAGTGGGAGCTTCCATGATATCCTTCTTGATGTCTTCAAAAGAGATTCGTGCTTGGTTAGTCCATTTGATTTCTGAATCCTTTTTCAACATAGATGTTATGTGTTTTACCAACTCAGAAAAGTTAGGGAAAAACCTCGTGACAAAATTTATCTTACCCATAAAGGAATGAATATCCCTTTTTGACCTAGGTATGGACAACTTCTAGATTGCTTTAACGCTAACATGATCAATCTTCACACCTTTAGCTGAGACTATGTGACCTAGCAGTTTCACCTCACTGAGTGCAAATTGGGACTTCTTAGGGTTGAGTGATATCCCAAATTTCCTACATTTTAGAAATACCCTCCTCAAGTGTTGCAAATGTTCTTGATGGCTATGAGAGTAAACAGTGAGGTCATCCAGGTATATAAGCACAAATTTGTCATTTAATCGTACAAAATCTAGGTCCATGGCTCTCTGAAAAGTGGCCCCATCATTCATCAATCCAAATGGAATTATGGCATACACGAAAGTGCCCCAGGGAGTGGTAAAAGCAGTCTTCTCTTGGTCATCTGGGTGCACAGCAACTTGGTTGTATCCAGAGAAACCATCCAGAAATTTCATGACACTAGCCCCTGAGACTCTTTGCAATAGGTGTTCCATCTTGGGTAGTGGATAGTTGTCTTTTTTGGAGCACTTGTTTAGATTTATGAAATCTACACATAACCTAATCTCCCCTTTCTTCTTCCTTACCACCACTAAGTTTGCGATCCATTTGGAATACCTAAGGGGAATTATTATTTTGGCTTTGAGGAGATTATGGATTTCTTTTTCAATTACAGGTAGTAGGAGAGGACTGATGGATCTTAGCTTCTGTTTGAAAGGGATGGTGTCCTTCTCCAAGCGAATCCTGTGTTGGATGATATTGGTGTCACAGGTTTTCAAGTCACTGTACTCCTAGGAAAATATATCATCAAATTATTTTATCAGGACACAAAATTTGGACCTCTGATCAGCAGTCAACTTAGTGGACATATTTATAAGTTTTGGATGACTTTGGCTACCTATGTTTTGCTCTTGGACAAAAGGGTCTTGTTCCTTTTTAGCGGGCTTGAGATGGATATAATTATGATCAAATAGCTCTTCCAAGGGTACCAGACCCCGAGGTATATAATTGTTGGGTAATTGAACAATATTTTGATCAACTACTTTATCTTTCAACTTGAGCTGCTGGGATTATTCCATGTTTAGGTTTTCTTGATCTATATGCATATCAGAGAATTCATCTACTACCTGGAGGAATTTACTAAGCTCATCATCATTCTCAAACACCTTCCAAAATTTCACGTTATCTGGTAGGGAAGGTATGTACTTGACTTGAATATCATAGCTGAGCCTAGGAGCTAAAGGGGGAACAAACAGACTTGCAAAGACAGCAAGGGAATCAACCAGGTGATTCATAGCCCTAGGTATATATGACAGTTCAAAAAACATAAAGGAGTCTCTGAGTTTCCATACCTCATCCCTATAATCCTTCAGTCTGACATTCTTTGCTTGAAAGGTGTTGTTGAACTACTGTATAATAAGGTCTACATCTCCAAATATTTTCATGCACATGATCCCCATTTCCTTGGTAGCTTTCACTCCTAACAGCAAGGCTTCATATTCTACTATATTGCTAGTGGTATTAAAATCAAGATTATAAGACAGATGAATAGTCTCTTTGGATGGAGAGATCAACACTACACCTACACCTACTAAGGCTTGAGTGCTAGCCCCATCAAAATACATGTTCCAGACTGATGTGGTCACTTCTTCGGGCTGCTAACATATGGGCTTAGTAAGTTGGACTGCTATTTGCTGAGAATCATCTATTTGCAGAATGCATGACCCAAAATCTGTGTCTACTGCATAGATGGGGTGGTTCACTAAATTCTTTTCATTGCTTATGATGTAGGCAAGTCGATTTTCTCTGTAAAGCCTCTTGGTCTCCCCTCCAAACATTGGGATTGTAGCATATGTAAGGTCCATCTAAAGGGTACCACCCAGCCTTTTACTCCGTGATCCAGACAATAAGAGACCAAATTTAGGAGGGATGTTAGTCACTACAATGTCCATAACTATGCTTTTTGAGGGTAGCTGAGAGAGGTTTACAACAAGGTCTTTGATGAGACCCAAGCACTTGACCTTTCTGGAGTCAGAGGAGAACAGATCATGGTAGGGTTTTGTAATGCTGAGGCCAAGCTCATCCATCACAGCTTTTGGCATTAGGTTATGGGAAGCTCTTGAGTCCAACAAATAGTTATGAAGGAATTTATCATGGATACTCAAAGATATGTAGAAAGGTGGGCAAGAATGATTTAGATATTCAATCATAGGGCCTAAGGTTACAATAGGTTTATCATCTTACAGATTGACAAAGTCAGTGTCTATATGTATCTTCGGTTGAAGGGACTTCAGTATTTAAGATTTGAATGCATCATTTTTCATTAACTCTATTAATGGGAAAGGGATCTTTAATTTCTGAATTGTTATACCCAAATCCTATCACTACCATGTGATAAGACCTTTGACTTACATGTTTGCCCTTAATCCC
Organism: Pseudotsuga menziesii; assembly: GCA_001517045.1. NCBI lineage: Eukaryota > Viridiplantae > Streptophyta > Pinopsida > Pinales > Pinaceae > Pseudotsuga > Pseudotsuga menziesii. The sequence goes on from LPNX010210979.1 coordinate 1,412,626, forward strand.
AGCACTTAGAGTGGAAACCTATGTTGTTTGTCAATTCTACATGAAAAAACTCAGCACCACGTTTTCCCTGTGACCCACGAGCTGTACCTTGCTCACACCACCTATATCCTGTTTACCATAAGTGGTGCCACTGCCTGTGGTCTTTCGTCCATAAGCGTTTCTCATCTAAACCGCTCTGTCATAAGAGAAGAAAAGTGGTACCCTAGGTAAAATGGGAAAAAGAGAAGTTTCTCAAGGCTTCTAGATCATGAGCCTCATGTCCTCCCTTATCCCTATCATTGTGTGTCAGTTGAGCTCGAGACCCCCCATCATAGGATCTTAGAGGCCACCTCATCCAAAAAATCTCTCAACTATTCCTATCCATTGAGCCTTATAAATACAAGCTCATGTCCATAGTTGAGGGGGAGAACTATAGAGGTATTGTTATGTTGTTGGATTGACCACTTAGCCCAAGACATTGGAGAGCATAGAGAGCAAAGTTGGAGCTTATGGGTATGAAGTGTTTGTTTCGTGGAGATTCTTTTCGAAACTAAGGTAATGGTTGTAAGCTTCTCCATACATCTTTAATACAAAGCTGATTTCCATCCCACATTACTGTTGTTTTTATTTCACATGTACATGTTGTTAGATTCCTTAGTCACTAACATGGATAAGAAGATGATTTTCTGGTAGCTATGATTTGCTTGTATGTTTGATCTATTTGCAGGTACACAGGTTCACTATCAAAGCAACATTCTAGGTGTCTACAACATCCACGGAAGGTCTTCATCCTTTGTCAATCACTCATTTAAGCTGGATTTGAACCATTCAGACCAGAGGAACAACTTCTGTCCACAGAAGGTGCAATATTCCTAGTTACAAATCTAGTGACTCCAGTGGGGAACGATGCATATATCAATTGATTTAATCTTCCTCAGTTCTTGAACTCTTGTCCGAATCCAGGCTCCATCTCTAACTCTCTTCATTCAGATATGCTATCTGACTCAGTGAATTTTGGTTTGAAACTTTCGAATCTGTTCAAATCTGAAGTATTTCGACTTTTTATGCTCCTTTTTACTGTCAATCCATCAATTTTTACCTTGATATGATATTTTTCTAACTTGATCTGTTGTTCCCCTTTGTGTTTTGGATCAATACAGGGAACCACTCTTATGTTGTTAGCGATAATTGATGCCACCTCCTGAAACATGTTAGTAGCACACGGTGCCACTGCCTAAGTCCTGTTATCTAGAAGCGATGCTCATCCAAAACCACCCTGTCAAGACCCCTCCAGCACGGTGCCAAGTAGGCCTTATTCCAAGACTACCTTTTTCTCATTTTTTGCAAAAAAATTGAGTTGATTTGCTTTCATCCTTGCACTGTCAGGATTGTGTGTTGGAATCCGATGCTTATGGTTTGAAATTTTGTGGTAAAATATCGGTTTGATTGAAGAATTCAAAATCTAGATTAGGCTTGTTGATTGTCCATTTTCTTCCATGCTTGTTGGTTGTCTTTGTGAAAGGATTTATTTTTCAAAAGCTTCGGTGTTAGCGAGCTCTTTTATCCTTTTTGTTATATAGACTGAAAGAAAAACATTTAATTAGCATCTTGATTTCATTTTTTGTTCCCATAGAAGACTTCTTTTTGCTTGTTTAAAAAGAAAATTTTTGACTGAGCTTAGGTCATTATCATTAGTGAGCATAAGACATTGGATCTCTGATTGGCCTCACAAGATTTCAGGTTCTCTATGTTCTTTTGTCTCTTCTGCATTTATACTATCTCATCAAAATAAATAAATAAAATATTATAGTTTTAATTTAGATCTATTTATGCTTTAAGAAAAATCGAAAAATAGAGTGCATATGCATATAGTGTGCTTCTTGTTTTTCTTTTAAGAAAAGAGACTCCTCCCCTTTTGATTGCTTTTAGAAAAGAGAAATGAGTTTGGAAAGTGCTTCTTGTCTTTGATTTTGTGTTAAATATTGTTGTTTGGAAATTTTTGGTTTTGAAACAAAACAAAATACTCTCTTTCCCTCCCGTAGGTAGGCATAACACAAACGGTAAAGTGAAATATTTGCATATGCATATTGCATGGTTTTATTTTTTCTGTAAAAACTCCATGCATTCACCTAACCATCCACTTTAAAATTAATGGTAGTTATAGGTTAAAATTTACATAGCAATTTGAGTGATAGGTTAGAGACGTGTTCGGGCGTCGTTAAGCGTAGGAGCTATTGTTATTCATCCACATTACATCCTGGGACTCATGCGGTTCTTCCACGTACTGTCGGTATATCGAACGGCCTTTCACATACCCTTGAGGTATATAGAAAGGTACTTCATGTACTTGATTCTATATCGGAAGGCCCCTTGTGTACGGTTATGCATTAGACAGCACTACTACCGATTTGAGCTCCCACGTACCTTTCATATATCAGGAGACCCCACTAGGATACCTTATCCATCTGAGGAAATCCCTTTGGCCATCTTGCTTGGAGCCATACACCAAAAATAGCATTCGGGGAGATTACTATGCATGTACCCTTGAGGTATATCATGAGTGGCACCTTCTTGACAATCCTGGTGAGAGACCTGACTATCTGAACCCCTCCTGTCATTTTAAGTTTGCTTGTTTGACCTATAGCTTGAGTAGGGAAATTTTTGGTGTGTTTTCTAGTTTTTGAAACCCTAGGTTAGATAGGAGCTGTACAAACTGGCTGAGTTAAGACAGTCTAGAAGAGTATGGGGCTTGCCACCCAATTTTACTCATGTTTTAGGAGAAAATCCAATGGAAGCTATCGACAAAGGAGCTACTACCACCTCCCAAGTGGGAGTTAATGTGGTTGTAGAAAGCAGAGGACCATATCCTTCACACTCGCCTCCCTTGGTCCAACAACTTTATTGGGGTAATACTTCATTCCATTCTCCCATAGAAGGTCATGTTGATGATACGACCCGTCTGGATTATGGTCCCAATGCTCCATTTCAGGATACCTCTATAGGATAGGCCATTGCCTCATTTCGTACCCATTTAAACTTTTCTAAAGAAGTTTCTCCAGATGAATAAGAACGTAGGAAATACCACACAACCATTCTCCGTGCACAGGAGATTGAAAAGAAAATAGATGACATATTGGGAACACCACCATCACGTTCCACAGCTGTTCCTATGGGATATCGTTCACTTGCTGATTCTATGAGACCCATTGAACCAATTATAGATAGCACAGTAACTCCACACAACCCAAGTCAAACTACCAACCCCACCACCTCCCATATTATGTCTGTTCCCAATCTTCACAGGTCTTCTGCACCTGGGGTTCAACCTTCAATTCTTGTTTCGTTATTACCTTCTAGTGTTAGGGGGAAACCCCCAGCATGACCTACATTATCTGGCACCAGAATTGTATCTAGTCAAGGACAAACCTCTAGTATAGAACAATCTATAGTTTATATCCCTCCCACCCACACTAATTTGGTTAACCCCCCATCTAGTTCAAGTCAGCCCTTGGGGGCACAACCTGTAACCAATGTTCGAGCATTCTTTCAACTGATATTCAAGCTTGTTAAAAATAGTAAGATGGTGTTGAGCTTACTTTTCATTTTTCGCGCTCTGGTTAAAACATGAATAGTGGTTTGAGCTTAGTTCATTACTTTTTCATGCTATGGATTCAAACATGAAAAAGGTTAATAGAGTCTTCTTTAAGCTCTTTTCGAACTCTTAAACTTTGAAAAGATAGTCGAGTACTTGTCTTCTTCATACTCATAAAAGTATTTGAAGAGTCATCTCTCCGACGGTAGGTTATCTCTTTTTCGGTTCAGTTAGACTATTTACGAAAAAGGAACACTCCAGCCAATCATGACTGGAAGAGTTCTCTAAGGTATGATTTTATACTTTTTTGGGCCTTAGGGACTAAATCATACGAAAAAGGACCCTTTGGAGTCTTCTTCCGTGGTCGTTCAAACTCTCTAAACATGAACAACACCGAGTTTTCTTTCATTGGACTCGTTAAATTAAAAATTGAGAGACCCTCTTTTGGGAACGAACCCCTCCTCTCTCAGGTTCGTAAAACATATGAGTTTGGACTTGTCTTCAGAAGAGCTATACCGATTGTTTGTTACCCTCTTTGAACTCATAAAACCAAAAAGAGGAACTCATCAACCATGATAGGGGAAATGGGAAGGGAATCATTTTGCAAATAAATGGCAGTATTTTGTCATTACCTTTGAACATGGCACTTGTCTGCATATCATTTCATTCAATTGGGTATTCAGCTGATCTCCATGATGATCCACTTTCATGATTCATGTCACTCCTTTGAGTCTTTCAAAAGAATCCATTGTCCACTATCACACTATGTGTTTGTCTGGTTTAGTCATGCTACCAAGTCTTTTGTCGTGCAGCCTGATGTTCAAAGGGAAGTTGAAGAAGTTTACCTCTATAGTCAAAAAAGTCTCTATGTCAGTACTTTTCAGTCAGTCCTATGGTTACTACATTCACATAATTCCAGAACTATGTTCCGAGTTTCATGTTGTCGATGTGGGACTCATCATGGCCCTCCTTCTATGAGACTATTCCCTTCAACATCATCTCATCATCCAGGAAATAGTCTTAGAAACAAAACTTAGTACCTTGAGATATGTATGCCTTAATGACAGATTCTCTCGCTCTCTACATAGGTTCACATCATTGACCTTTGATCGATAGAATCGACTAGGTTTTCGACATCAGGACATCTATTCACACTCAGTAGATTGTACTAGAGTACCTTGGGAATCATTGACATCAATGGTGATCTCCCTCGCACTTGTTAACGGTTCACATCATTGGCTGGTAATCAAGTGGTTTCTACCATGTTCAACTTCAAATCATTGTAATCACATGGATATAATCGTACTTTGCGAAAGACGAGATGAAGACCCTGGGTATTTGTTTAGCGCTCATTGCTTTCCCCTGGTTGCGATGGAGTTTTGTATATCTAGCATGGATCCACATTTGTATGGTCATGGCTATGCTCAAATTTGCATTTGTATGACATAGATCTACATTGTATGTCTAGTATCTATGTCCAAGTTTGAGTCTTCTATCACATGGATCTATGTCTTATTCTAGTAGCCATGCTTGTTTATTCCTCCCATGGATCTGCCTTGTATTGGTCTGTATCCATGAGTTGGTTACTTGTGTCTATGAGTCAAAAATATTGATGTACTACAGATTCCTACTTGACGACATGCTCCGATTGAGCTGACATTTTCACCTCGAAGTGACAACTTGTTCTCTCAAAGCTCTCATTTATCGTATCCCTCTAAGTCTCATGCTTTGGGGGGCATTCTGTTATACCCAAATCCTATCACCACCATGTGATAAGACCTTTGAATTACATGTTTTCCCTTAGTCCCAACACTTAGAGTGGAAACCTATGTTGTTTGTCAATTCTACATGAAAAAACTCAGCACCGTGTTTTTCCTGTGACCCACGAGTGGTACCTTGCTCACACCGCTTGTATCTTGTTTTCCATAGGCGATGCCACCACCCGTGGTCTTTGTTCCATAAGCATTTCTCATCTAAACCGCTCTGTCATAAGAGAAGAAAAGTGGTACCCTGGGTAAAATGGGAAAAAGAGAATTTTCTCAAGTCTTCTAGATCATGAGCCTCGTGTCCTCCCTTATCCCTATCATTGTGGGTCAGTTGAGCTCGAGATCCCCCATCATAGGATCTTAGAGGCCACCTCATCCACAAATATCTCAACTATTCCTATCCATTGAGCCTTATAAATACAAGCTCATGTCCATAGTTGAGGGGGAGAACTATAGAGGTATTGTTATGATGTTGGATTGACCACTTATCCCAAGCCATTGGAGAGCATGGAGAGCAAAGTTGGAGCTTATGTGTATGAAGTGTTTGTTTCATGGAGATGCTTGTCGACACTAATGCAATGGTTGTAAGATTCTCCATACATCTTTAATGCAAAGCTGATTTCTCTCCCACATTACTGTTGTTTTGATTTCACATGTCCATGTTGTTAGATTCCTTAGTCACTAACATGGATAAGTAGATGATTTTCTGGTAGCTTTGATGTGCTTGTATGTTTCATCTGTTTGTAGATACATAGGTTCACTATCAAAGCAACATTCTAGGTGTCTACGACATCTAGGGAAGGTCTTTATCCTTTGTTGTTCACTCATTTGTTCTGGATCTGAACCATTCATACTAGAGGAACAACTTCTATCCACAGAAGGTGCAATGTTCCTAGTTACATGAATCACTGACTCAAGATTGAAAGAATAATGCAGTTTATTAGGAAACCTTACCTCTTGTAATGGAGCTTTGAGTTGGACAGGATCAAGGGTTGATGAATGTACTTGCTTTTGCAGCTGTTTGGGAATGACAACGATCTTCTTTGGTGGAACAGTAACCTTTTTAGCTGGAGCAGCAGGCTACTTTGCAGAAACAAAATTCTTCTTAGGGGGACCAATCAGCCTAGACCTCATATTATAACCTATTTGATCATCTGCCTGATATACTACTTCTTCACTGATATGCTCATCCATTAGGGCTTCCTCATATTCAGCTTATGTCAAAAAAGAATAGTCAACTTCATCCTCCATGCAGTTGATGTTGTCTTCAGTCTCTCCTTCTTCCTGAATGAACTCTGGTTCTTCTTATAGTACAACATTCTGAAAGGGAGCTCTGATTCTCTAATATTCAACCTGATTCCTCTACCTTCAAATGATTTGGACTAGGGGGTTTCCTCTTCTGTAAGGGACAAAATTAGGGTTTCGGGGAACAAAATCACTTGGCCCTTTACCCCTCACAAGTATCTGCCCTTGGTCTTTTAGATTTGACATTTTAGCAGTCAAATTATCCAACAATTTTGGCCATTTTGTCAATTTTGTTCTCTAATGAAGAAGCCCCTAGAGGGTCTATGGGTTGCTTCTTCCTATCTATATTTCCCTTGACCTTTTGAGATGCACAATGTTAGATTCTACATTGTTGCAGCTACAACTTTTTCCCAAATTTTTCAAATTTTAGACCCTCCTTTTGATTTTATCTTACCTGGAATTGTTTGGATTCCTGAACTCTGTTTTCCTCTGCTACAAATTCGATTTTTTGAGGTTGGATTAAGGCCAACTGTTTTCATTCATTTCGGAAGTAGAATGATCTAAAACTACCAATGCTTTGGACTGTGGAACTTAACATTTTTTTATTTTCAAATGGTTTGGTTTTATCATTGTCAGAGGTTTGTTGAACAATGAATCAAGGCATTAGTTCTCTATGTCACCGATGGCTAGTCTTGTTTTTTGTTGATGCGCTTTTATCTCTTTTGTTTTATTTAATGTTGGCATTTTTTATTTATCATTGTCGGAGCACTAGTCTTCTAAATCGTCGTCTTTTTGGAGGGCATATGGCAAACGTTCTGATGGATAGCTCTTTTCTTTCACTGATTACGTGGTTTTATTGGTTCAAACTTTTTGCTTTGCGATGATTTTTGGTTTTCACTATCAGAATGGTTTTGGCAAATAGTCAGAGTTCTAGTCTCGAGCGACGCCGTCGTTTTGGAGGCTTTGTTGTTTATCTCAGTGACACTACAGAGATGCTTAGTGTTAAACTCACCAATCCATAGTCATTAAGGTTTTTGATCGCCGATGTTTTCATTTTGTCGTGGAACCCTTAGTCTGTATGACTTCGGTCGTTGAGGCTTTCTAGCAAATTTTTTTGCTGACATAGTGTGATTAGTCCTTCTATTGCCCAATGCCTATGTGTTTTATGGGTAGTGGTCTCGATCTTGGATGCATGTATGACAGTTTTTAAGGTTTTATTTCGCTGACCTTTTATTTTGCCCCGGAACCCTTAGTCTATATGGTTTTCGCCATTGCGGCGGCTTAGTGAACTAACCATCCAAAGTATAGTTTTTCGTTCACTGATGAGGATTTTGTCATCCTGATACTTAGTATTTGTCCCACTAGTGGGGGTTTTTTCCCACCATTTTTGGGAGCGTTCACCCTACTCCATGGGTGATGGAGGTTTCTGATTTTTTATCAAGTTAAGGATTTCGCGATGAGAATGCAGTATAGGGCCTCACATTTGATGATTAGTTTTATTGATAGTGTGGTTTACTTTTTTGAGAAGTTAGATGATCTCGAATGCAGTCCAGATTAATGATGTAATTTTTGTTTTAATTGTAGATAAATTTAGAAGATTTTTTCAGACCCAGTTTGATGATTGCTGTTGTAAAGAAGACATATCTAAAGGACATAGCAGAAGGGAGTTGGTTGAAAAAAGGAAAAGTAAGAACCAGAGATGTTGCTAAAAAAAAAAGGAGCGTGAAGGTCTGAGATCAACAGGATCTCAAAAAGACCAATGGGTTACTGAACAGAATCGATAGCAGCAGAGGCCCAGGCTTGGGAAAAGTTCATCAGTTACCAAGCTGGTCCCTTTTTATAAAGTGCTCTCAAATATTAATCTGAAATATAATGTATTGTAAAAATCATGAGCACTCACAAAGAGACAAAAAGGGTGGGTTTGAATGGTTAGGGGGAGCCCAAAGGTCACTGTTACCACTTAAGTTGTACTTAGTGGTTTTTTATCAGGTGATCCTGGTGAAATGGACAAGGATAACTTGTTCGGACTTCAGAAGACCTTTGGAAGTACTTCTGGGAAGTGCTTGTTGTACTATATCACATGTTCATACTCCATGGGGGAATTGTAATAAATTTTCTAGCATGATAGTGTCTGTAAAAGACTCAGTCTCTTAGACTTTATTTGTCAATCCGATCATCCCAAGCTGTTTTTTCCCTTGGTTATTATTGGTTGTTGAATAAACGACTGATAATTTCTGAGTTTTTCACTCCATACCTCCAAAGTTGGGGTGGTCAGCTTGGGATTTAGGCCTATTGAGGTTATTAGAGTCTATGTGTCAATGTATAAACATGCTAGACATCATGGTCGAGTCATATGAACATGTCTAAGTCCCCCTAGGTTTTTTCAATTTTTCAATTTTTTATTTTTTTTAGTGTTTTTTTATTAAAATTTAATTTTTCAAGGCTATTTTTTAATAGTTTAATTGGAAAAATTGATTGTATAATAAAAGTGTGCCAAATATTTAGTTTCAGTCATGTAGGTGCTCATTTTCAAGCTAAGAGCACCATGTAAACCCATGGACCCACTATTTCCTAGTTTTGAGTGATTTTCCATCACTCAGGTCAGAAAGCCCCAAAAAATCATTTATTGATTATTTTAATTAATAAATTGATGAATAATAGAGTAAATCCAAAATCATAGATCAGTGGATTCTCATCCGATTTGATTGAAATCAGTCAGATCTGAACCAAATTGACTGGATCTGACAAATACTTGACTGAAGGAGGTGATCAAATCAGATCCAGAGTTGATCTTCAGCATCCTTTATGGGGAATTTTTCCCTCCTTCTCTCCTCAACATGTTTTGGATCATCTGGATGAGTTTTGGTGGATGCTTTAGTCAACATGTTGAGGTGTTAGTCAGATCAACTCTCTGATTGACAATTGCACTCAGTGAGACTCAGATCTGGCTCAGTTAGACACAGATCAGGCATTGATAAACTCTCCATCAGCATATTTGGTTTATCTCCTTGGGATTTGTGCCCCCCTGGGCTGGATCTCCTGGTTTTTGTATATATCCAAGCACAGCAGCCTCTTCCAAGCTAGTTAGAGTTGGATTGAAGGGCTTGCTATTGTAATACTATTGTAATATTTTGATTGTTGGAATAAAGAAGCTTTGGAGTCCAAATGGTGTAATGCTCTCATGTGTGTGGATTAAGCATTGTCTTACAACTATTGATGTTGCCGGCTTTTCTCTCAATTTCTGCATCTGAACCCTGTCTGGCTTGAACGATTCAGCTAAATCAATAGGAGTATAGTTGGGCAAGTAAGGTTACTTGTTTTTTCTATATCTCATAGCATATATGTTTGAGGATATATATTATACATGTTTAATAAGATTATTTGCATGTAATTATTGTATCTTTTTCATATATATATCCAGATCTCATGAGGTTTCATGCAGGATTGTGTGTTTAGCTTTCAGGTAGCAAGGATTGGACAAGCTGTGGATCTAGTTTGACTCCACTGTACATCTAAAAAACTTTGTGAAGGAATTTCCCCTCTGTATTCCACTAACAATTTTCCATTGCAGATCCATCCAACAACGGGCCTTTCCCCTTCTCTTCCTCCTTTCTATTAAAATCAATCTTCCGGTTACCTGTCTCTTCCTCTTATGATCAGATATAGTTCTAAGAATTGAATATATATTGTTAGATCTATTTTATAAGAGTTTTGCTTCTTAGATCTATAATTTCATAAAGAATATCAGTTCATAAAGATAGATCTAGGTGTAGGAAATTCCCTTTTTGCAAGTAGCTAAAGCATAGATCTAAACCTTGCTCATAAGGTAGCTTCCCTTTTTGTTCTTCAAATATTTAAATTCTGAAATAAAAGTGCACATATCATTGGCTGCCTAAACAGCAAGCCAAGATCCCAAGGAAATCTTGCTTTCCTTGGTTCTTTTTTGTAGAAATTAGATCACCCCTGTTTAACAATTTTTACTTAATTTTTTTTTCGATAACTAGTGTAGTAACCCAAAACACTTTCAAAGTGTGTTTGGGCACATTTGATTCTAATTGCTCACTATTTTTTTTAGCAGGTCCAACAAAAAAGAGGAGGAGACTCTGCCAAATTTCCAACTCTTGGATGAATCAGAGCTTCTTGGAAGCTTCCCCCACCACCTTGTTTAATTCTAGCTTGTTACAAGCTTGTTGTAAGCCTTTGGATCCCAGATAACAAGGACCAAAGTGCATCATTTTTAATTTTCTGATATTTTAAATCATTTCTAATAAAAGAAAAAGGTCCTTTCGAATAGTCTCTTTCGAGCCTATTCACCATCCCCCGTGGGGGGATTTGCGTCGGTGTCACTTTTTTTACTTTTTTGCTCATATCTTTTCAAACTAGCATAGCTCTAATCTACAGGGTAGTATACTTTGATTCATTATCAATTTCATATTCCATATTTGATATTTCAAAGTAATTTTAATACTTACCCCACGACTTCCCGATTGACCCGAAAGGGGAAAGAGATGCGTGGTAGGACTAATTAGAAAACTGGAATTGTGTATCTGTGTTTTCCTTTCATCATTTGTTTCTTCATCTATTATAAAATTAACCCCTCCTTTATTCCCCGATTGATATCCACTTGGATCGAAAGAGGTTCCTGGAGGGTTTTCTTTTTAACAAGAACACCCTTTCTTTAAAAATTTACTAAAATTGACAAGAATATGGTGTGTATGCTCTGCACTTGGCTGCAGTTCGTCCGATCAGTCAAGCTGTATCAAAATCATTTGAGTGACTAGAATAATTAGGACTCACTCTCCAAAATTGACAAACCATCAGGTGAAAATCCAACACCTAGATCAAACCATCACAGTGGCAAAATACCCAAAGGAAGCGGGAACTTCTGAAAAGTGACCTCGAGGCGCTGATCTCTGTCACACCCTAACGGGTGCATTATGAACAATAGCCCCAGAGACTCCATTCAGCCCACATATTCCTTACGGGTAGCCATGAAGGTTTATTTTTGGACATACTCCAAGTACTCTCGGGTATATCTAGAGTCCACCCCTTCGCCTAATTTTAATCAACTCACACCTCACATTAACTTAAAACATACCAAGAGGCAATTGCAAAACATTCACTCCAAGCACATGCAAGTACATTGATTTTATTTTGACTCCATTCTAAGGCATTGGTTATTTTCTTGCTTTATATATATATTGTGTCTCAGCATTGTGCTTTCATGCGCTCATTTTTGTATCTTGTCATCTTTGATTGTCTATAGTTAAATTTCAAACTCCTAGGTAACTCATTCAATTTAACATCACCATACTAAGTAATTAGCCTTAGAAACTTAATAGGGTCTACCCCCCTTGGCTTCGTTAGGAGTTGAGCCTAAACAGACGAGTCAAGAACAAGGTGACAACCTTGACTCGAGATTTGCCCCCAAGGACACATCGAGTGGCTTGAAGATTTCTGCCACGTGACCCAGGTGTGTGAAAGGCGGAAACAGTCACCAAGGGGGAAGCCCAAAAGTTTTGTTGTTTTGTATAAATATAGGAGAGTTAGATGTAAACAAGGACTTTTTCCCAGATAGATTTGTGAGAGTATGTTGTAAGAAGAACTATTTCCTTTTGCAATAAGAATTACAAGTTTCCTGTTGGAGAAAGCTTGGTGGAAGATTTCAAATGTTGTGCTATGGATTTGTTGAATGTGAACTATTTCATTTTCAACTTGTGTCCATTAACTGTGAGATCGTTCTAACTCTTTGAACCTATGTTCTTGTTATGAATGCGCTCTAGTTTATTCCATGAAATTTCCACTATGAGTAATGAATGCTTTTCATAAACAATGAGCTATCTTGTTGTTCATATATCTATTAATGTTCATGTGTTTTGAAATAAGTGACAACTATCTGTGATTTTTCTTAATGCATGCGCATAAACACATTACTCATTGATAAATGATAATCTTGCTCCCTAGGGATAGGTTAGATAGTTAGTTTTAGTTCCTTGTTGTGTGTGATTTAGATGCAAGTGAGTTAATACGAGAGGTAAGAACCTACGGATCACATTGTGACCGCTCCTCATATTCTCTATCAATTTGCATTCTTAGATAGGCACTTGCATATCATACTTAAATTCAAAAAACTAAAATATACATGGTGGACCGGGCCATAACCGATAAAACCTTTTATTTTGTTACTTGACCTATGGTAGCCGGATCGTAAACTGGACAAATTCCCCATACCAAACAGTAACGGGTGAGTTGGGAACGCTTACTGGGGAGAATCCCTAACTGTTATTACTTACAAATTTCCAGGCATCAATAGTTTTTGGTGCTAGAAGGAGGGCAGCGGCCAATGCATGGTTGGCCGAGGAAACCCATTTCCTCGAAATTTTTCCACCAGTGACGGTTCTGAAAGAAGTTTGTTTCCCAATCCAATTCCTGAAGAGAAGGGTAAAGAGTTTTTGTATCCTGTCGATAACGAAGTAGTTGACGATTTGAGAAGAATTACTAGGTTTTATGCAAAGAAGATCGGAGGATTACCGATTATCCTTGCCTTACCCAGAAGAGAATATCGGAAGAAAGACTGCCCTATATTGGAATACACGGTGTTGGTTGGATATTTTGAAGAACTGGTAGAAACAACCTTACAGGAAGTTGTTTAGCCTCTGCATCAGTTGGACCTAGATACATCTTACTGTTCACCTGTTCATACCCCTATTCATTCATCACCTCATTCTCCACCCAGAATCATGGAAAATGTAAATGAAAATCAGCCACCTAACCCACCAAATCCACCACCTACTTGGAGGGCTAGATCACCATTAAAACTAGCACCTCCTTTGCATGACTTACCTCAGGCTTTTGAGAAAATGTTGCCTAAGTTTGACCCAAGTGAAAAGATTTTGGTAGATGATCATTTGCAAAGCTTTTACTTGGCTATAGAAGGACTACGGGCTGGAAAACATGAAAATGTAGTCTGCAAATTGTTCCCTCATACCCTGAAAGGAGCAGCAGCCTCATGGTATTTTTCTCTGCCTGCAAACTCAATCACTGAATGGGATACATTTGAAAGAATATTAGAAGTAAATATGCAATCCAAAAAACTCATGTAGCTTTGATGAAAGGGTTATGCGCTTTAAAGAAAGAAAGAAAGGAAAAAGTGCATAGTTTCACTCAAAGGTTTGCTGCTTATCTAAATAATTTTTCTGCAACTGATAAACCATTTGATAAAGTTCTGAGTGAATACTATACTTCAGCTCTAGAGCCTGAATTGGCCATGTTTTCCAAGATGTCAGTCAAAATGTAACGAACATAAAATATATAAATATTAAAAATAATATTAATAGATAATTATTAATTATTAATTAATAATTATCAAAGAGTCATGAGTGTAGGTTGGAAAGTCACGAATGGACGTATATAAGTCCGACCATTGTAAATGTATCATATCTATTCTATCATCAATTTATATATTATTATGGATTATTTAATATTCCAAGTCTTTTGGTAATATTATTTGTATGAGCAAATACTTATTCGCTTCAAGTGGTATCAGAGCCTTGTTGGCTAGATTTCGGCCTTTGGCCATTTTATCCGCTTTTAGCCATTATTCCAGGTTTCCTGAATTGGATCTTTGACCATAAAAATAGAGAGTAAAAGGAAAAAAAGTGAGACGTAAAAAGATAAAAAAAGTAAAAAGAAAAAAGAAAAAAAGGAAAAAGTAAAAATAAAAATTAAAAAAAAGAGAAGAAGGGAGAAGATCCCATAAAAAAAGGAAAGAAGAAAACAAACACCCGTGGTTTTATAAAACAAACCCTTGGTTTTATTAACAAACCAACTCACACCTTAATTAATTTATTTGCTTATTGGAAGGTTATTGGATATTAAATAACAACTCATACCTTAATTAGGTTGAGTTTAATCTTTAATTCTCTTTATTAAATAACATAAAAGCTAGAAGTGCATAAAGAAGTGAGATTTGAACCTGGGTGGGGAAGTTAACAATCATTCTTCTCAACCACCTAATCTACACACAATCCACAAAGAAGTTAATCTAAATCAAAAGATTAACTGACATGGAGATCCAAGTGCCTTGTTAATATTATTATTATATGTATGAAAAAATATTATTAATATTAATAATTGTAATAATTACAATTATTATTTAATACAAAAAAAAGAAAGAATACCATTATTATTCAAGAATTCAAATTCAAAGACCCTCCTATCATTGAAAAGTTTGAAGACCATTTATTGCTGAAGAAGTCAAAGGAAGATCAATTATCACCGAAAGTCGAAGACTATTCACCTTCGAACACAAAAATGGAGTCTCATGGTGACAAAAAAGGAAGATTCCAGAAGATCGACTCAAAGGTAGCCATTGGCATTCTAAAAATTGAAGGGATTATTCCAAGCAAGCCTAATAGCATCGCTATTTTCCCAACCAACGAGGAAAAACACATTAACGTCAGCTTGGCAAATCAAGTACGTGTCCCAGAACTAAGTATAATAAAAAAGAAAGATAAATATGGTGGGAAGCAATATGCCATTAGGGACTTAGAACTAACAATTGATGAGTATAAGTTCACATCCCAATTCAATGTTACAAGTATTTATCTAAATGAAGTTGACATCATTCTCAGCTTATCGTGGATGGAAACATTGGGAGAAATCATCTTAAATATGAAGAAAAGGTTTTTAACATTTCCATATAAGAAGAAACAAATCAAACTGCAAGATGTTTCAATGAAATCGGATTCTGAGGATGCGTCATCTGAAGATTTCAAAGACATTTCGAAGATGATTTCACAAGAAGATAAAAAATCAAGACAAAAGATGCAAAAAGAATTCGACAAAGTCATCAAGGACAAAGAAGAAGAGATATCTCGTTTAAGAGATCATAATCAGAACTTGCTTTTTCAAATCAAGAAGGAAAAAGATAGGGCACAAGACCATCAAAAGATAGAAGAGGAAACTTGAGATCTACAGAAGAAACTATTAGAGCTTAAAGACAATGCGAAAAAGCAAGAAGAAACGATCAAGAATCTTAAGAATGCTAAATATTTAGTCGGAAACAAGTTGGTGCACATACAAAAGAGGACATCAAAACTTTTGGGCTCAAAAAAACAAGTTGAGGAAAATAAAGCATATACAAATCCAGTCATCAATATAGATAAAAAATAAGTCAATCTAGCAAATGAACAAACAATAAAAACTCCTTATCGACACCCTAACTATAAAATTCATTTTGACCAACGACAGGGTCAAAATGTACATAAACAGAGAGGTTTCAATGTCAAATGTGAAGGAACACAAAATCTACAACCTAAACAAAACAAAAAAAAGAATTTTTATCCAGCAAGGAGACCAACATGCAGCTTGGATGAAAGTAAATCTTGGATGGATCACTCCCGAGGAAATGTGACAATTCAGTTCAGGGATTCAGAAATTATATCACCATGTCTCATCAAGTGTCGAAGTTACAAGTTCAGAGAAACATGGCAAGACGTTATTCATAACTGAGAAGTACTTCACTAAACAAGCTTTGCAGACAAAGCTTCCCTTAAGGGGAAGGAAATGTAACGAACATAAAATATATAAATATTAAAAATAATATTAATAGATAATTATTAATTAATAATTAATAATTATCAAAGAGTCATGAGTGTAGGTTGGAAAATCACGAATGGACGTATATAAGTCCGACCATTGTAAATGTATCATATCTATTCTATCATCAATTTATATATTATTATGGATTATTTAATATTCCAAGTCTTTTGGTAATATTATTTGTATGAGCGAATAATTATTCGCTTCATTTCACTCAAAGGTTTGATGCTTATCTAAAGAATTTTTCTGCAACTGATAAACCATCTGATAAAGTTCTGAGTGAATACTATACTTCAGCTCTAGGGCTTGAATTGGCCATGTTTGCCAAGATATCAGTCAAACCTACATTGTCAGAAACTTATGAAGAAGCTGAGAGGGTAGAAGCTAAAAGAGAGAGCATAGAAGATTATCCTGAGCAGTCGGGAGAAAAAACTTTTGGTAAGAAAGCGTTGTTACTGACTAAGCCTAAGGATGAGCAATCACATGACTTTGAAGGGATGGTGAAGATGATGCAGAAGCTATCCAATAGAGTGATAGATTTGGAGAAAGAAAAGGAGGCTCATAAATAATACAAGCCTTACTAAAAAAGGAGAGAAGATAACAATCAATCTAAACCTCCTCTACACAGTCCTGCATCAATGAATTTAACTGAGGTAGGGATGGATAATTTTTGCACCTTTTATCAGCAGCCTAATTCTGAAAAAAATTACCCTCAATGGATCAATTCAATGACATTAGTAATGAATCAGTTATTGGACTCTAACCTAACATAAGATGATGAGCAGGAAGAAAAAAATAATCAACCCATAGAAAAACAAGAAGAGGATGATTTATTTTTATGGGAATGTGTCTCACTTTTTGGTACAGAAGAGGAAGGTTCATGGAAACAGGAAGAAACATCAGAAACAAACGTGACAACAAGAAGTCAGGGTTTGATAAATAAAGACAATTCAACACTTCCAAAAATTAAGAGACTTCAAGAGAATGTAAAGAAGATTCAGAAGAGCACCACAAATGATAAAATACCTAAACTTACCATTACCAGTCAAGATCCGTAACAAGTCTACATGCCTGATAATCCTATTGAAGACAAAGTTGATAATGTCAAGGAAAATATCAAAGCACTTGAGATGGGGTACAATATTGTGGAGGACATTAAAAGGGCTAAGGCAAATATTTTGTTATTTGAAATGTGTAATGTACCTCAACAGAAAGAAAAGTTGTTAAAAATGCTTGAAGTACCAGAGGAAAACCTTCCCACCGACAACCAACCTGAAGAAGAAGAAATTAGTGAAGCAAGTGTGGGAGGTAAGTATAAATACAAAACCCCACCATTTCTCGTAACTTATGAAATTTTAAACCATAACTTGCACAAATGTTTAGTAGACTCAGGGGCATCAGTGAATGTTATGCCACTTTCAATTTGCAAGAAGATAAATGGACAACCCAAACCATCTACCTAGTAGGTTATTTAGTTAGACAGAACAACTGTGAAGGTAATTGGGGAAATAGAGGATGTTTTGATTCGATTATATTCAAATGAAAAGGTATGTTAGTTCATCGATATTGTAGTAGCAGATATACCTGAGGCTTATGGACTTGTTTTGAGTCGGAATTGGTCAGCAAAGCTAAATGGATATTTTGCATCAGATTGGTCACATCTGTGGTTGCCTTATAAGGGAAGTCCCAATCAAATAAAAGTATTAAGAGATCCCCACATGAAGCACAATGTTACTCAGTTGGAGGGTAAGAATGAACCAGTGAATTCCATGTTGGGAAATTACTTTATTGAACTTGAACCGGGAAATTACCAAGCAGAAGAATCCAACAGTACACCAGACACACAGCCCAATCTCCTTCGATTTTCACAGGCTGATGAGTTTGACTGTAAAATAGTAGACTTAGTTTCAGATGTAGTTTTTTATTTAAGTACAGTAGAAGTAGATAGTTTTTGGATACTTTTTTTTTAGGGATCTAAAACTTTGGAAGGATCAAGAGCTCGTTGTGTCTTGATTGATCCAAAGAAAAATAAACATTTTCTTTCATGTAGATTAGAGTTTGAATGTACCAACAATACAACCGAATATGAAGCATTAGTTCAGGGACTAAGAAAAGCAATTGAATTAAAAGTAGAAAATCTGAAAGTGTATGGGGATTCTGAAATAATTGTAAAGCAAATTCGAAATCAGATACATTGCATTTCACCTCATTTAAAATATTACCAGAATGAAGTGTGGGATTTGCTTAAAAAAATTTATGCATTTAATATTGTATCCATTCCTAGACTAAAGAGTGCAGCAGCTGACTTGTTAGCTACCTCAGCTACAAATCTTGTACCTTCAAATAACAGATGTTATATTGAATTAATTTTTATGCCTTCGGTTCTAGACATGATTACCAATATACGAGTTTTTGATGATGATCAACAAATCTTGGAATGTTTGATGAATGATGAAACCTTCAAAGGAGCAATAATCGATGATGAAGAACACCAAGCTGAATTAAAATTCAACAACTTTATTCCTAAAGGATTCAGGACCTTAGAGCGAATGTTTGATCTAGACAACATATTTAGAAGGCCGGAAAATGTCAAAACTCATAGCTCATCCCTACAATTCAAGCTAATAAATTTGGGAACTGAAGTTAAACCCAGATATGTAAATTTGGGAAAGTGTTGTTCTCTAGGTGAAAGAAATAATTTCATTAGTTTGTTCAAACAATACAAAGATGTGTTTCCCTGGACATATGAAGAGATTAAAACATATGACATGAAGATTATACAACATGTCATCCCTATTAGAGATGGAGTCAAGTCTTATAAACAACCTTTGAGGAAGATGCATCCAAAACTAGAACTTTTAATTCAGAGTGAAGTGATAAAATTATTGGATGTTAAAATTATATTCAAAGTCAGACATTCGAAATGGGTGTCGAATTTGGTGCCAGTGAAGAAGAAATCCAGAGAAATTAGGCTATGTGTAGATTTTAGAAACCTCAATCATGCATTGGATAAAGATAACTATCCAGTCCCACCCATGGAACAAATATTGCAGATGGTTTCGGGTTTTGAGCTATTTTCATTACTAGATGGATTCTCTGGCTATAATCAGGTATTAATATCTAAAGAAGATAGACTTAAAACTACATTCAGAACAAAGTGGGGAACTTTTGCTTACAGAAGAATGTCCTTTGGACTCATCAACGCTGGAGCTACTTTCTAGAGGGCTATGGATATAGATTTCCGTGGTCTGATTGGCGATAGTGTTGTAGTATATCTCGACGATGTCACGATATTTTCAAAGAAGAGAGAAGAACATGCATTCCATCTAAAACAAATTTTCGAGCGTTGTCGAAAATATGGAATCTCACTGAATCCTAGGAAATGTGTGTTTGTGGTTATAGAAGGAAAGCTACTGGGTCATGTTATTTCTAAAAAAGGGATCTCCATAGACCCAAAAAGGATCAATTCCATAGAATAGATCCCTTTACCCCATAACAAAAAAGGTATGCAATCATTCATGGGGACAATTAATTTTGTGCGAAGGTTTGTACCAGATTTTGCTCAAATTGTTAACCTTTGCAGCAAATGGTGAAACAAAGTGTACAATTCAAGTGGACTGATGTAGAGAAGAATGCATTCAGTAAAATAAAGACATCTATTGCTCAAGCACCATCTCTAAAAAGTCCAAATTTTGAAAAGGATTTTATTTTGTACACTTTCGCATCTGACGATTCATTAGCAACGGTGCTTACACAGAAGGAAGATGGGGGAGATGAGTATCCCATATCATTTATGAGCACTGGTCTGTAGGGATCCGAATTGAATTACCCAGCTGTTGATAAACAAGCTTATGTAGTTTTCAAAGCAGTAAAACAATTCAGGTCGTACATACTTAAGAACCGGACGAAGGTAATAGTTCCACACCCAGCTGTAAGGTCTCTTTTTGTACAAAAAGAATTAGAAGAAAGAAGAGGCAACTAGGTAATAGCTTGACAAGAGTATGATCTCAAATTCAAAATAGCATCCATAGTTAAAGGGCAAGGTCTGTGCAAACTAATGGCTGAAGGTAAAAACAATGAAGAAAACAATTGGGACAATGAAGCTGAGTTACATATGATGGATGTATGTCCTCTTTTCATAGCTCCAGATTCCTGGTACCGAGACCTTGTTCATTACCCTCACGAAGGATTGTTTTCAGAACATTGGAATTCCAAACAACGAAGAGCATTGTTCCTTAAATCAGCTTCATATTAGATCGTTGATGGAATATTATTCAGAAGGAATTATGATGGAGTTCTTCTCAGATGCTTAGAGAAAGAAGATGCAAACAAGGTCATAACAGAGTTACATGATGGGCTTGTTGGAGGTCATTTTTTCGGAGATACGACAACCCATAAGATTGTCAGAGTCGGATACTATTGGCCCACACTGTTCAAGGATGTGCATGCCCATGTCAGAAAGTGTGATATCTGCCAGAGGTGTGGGGGAAGACAAGCCAAAGCAGCAAGACCATTGAAGCCTGTGATGATAACAGAACCATTCGAGCAATGGGGGATTGATATCATTGGAGAGATGAAACCAAATTCTTCCTTACAAAACAAATACATTTTGACGGAAACTGACTACTTCACTAGATGGGTCGAGGCCATTCCGTTACGTAAAGTGAATGAAGATGCGGTCATGGATTTCTTGCAAGATCATATTATGACCAGGTTTAGGGTTCCAATTTCCATGGTTTTTTATAATGCTACTTATTTTTCTTGTATTATATTAACTGCATTTGCTCATGAAAGAGGAATCAAGTTGCATTATTCCACAAACTATTACCCACAAGGAAATGGTTTGGCAGAATCTACAAACAAGAATCTAATTCGGATCTTAAAGAAAATTGAGATAGAAAACCAGAGAAGTTGGCATTTAGCATTACCAAATGCTCTTTGGGATGATAGAGTCACACCCAAGAATTCCTTAGGTGTATCACCTTATACCCTCATTTATGGAAAGAAGCTATTCTTCCTCCTAACATTATGCTACCATCTTCCATAATAGCTCAGGATTCTAGAGGCACAGATAACAAAATCCTACATATTAGAATCTATAATCTCTTGAAGGCAGAAGATTCTAAGGATAGATCCAAATAACGTTTTAAGCATCAACAGGAAGTAGTGAAACAGTGGTTTGATAAACATAAAGCTGGAAAAAGGGAATTTGAAGTGGGAGATCTGGTTCTTAAGTGGGATCACCCACATGATGAAAAGGGGAAACACATGAAGTTTCAACAGTTATGGATAGGCCCTTTTCAGATTGCAGCAAAGCTTGGCCCCTCAACCTACAAGTTGCAATATTTACAGGGGTGGGAAAAGAACTTACCAGTTAATGGTTTAGTTCTCAAACCTTATTTTTCTTGATTTTTGTGTTTTTTTTGTACATAAATAAACTGATTTGGTTGTTTATTTTTGATTTATTTTATTTCTATTTGTTTTTAGTTAGATTTTGATTGATTTCAATAAAAGAATCAAACTTTTGGTTGCATGGAGAACATTAGAATTCTAGATGAACTAAAATCCTTGGCTATAAGACTGTGTACTATTGATTTATCTGGAAGAATTTCTTCTAGTTTAGTAGTTTTTCTAAATGGCTATGAACACATTCAAGTCCTACTTATTCCTTGTAAAATAAATCAGGATCAAAAGGTCTGGAATACTATTTTGAGGCTCCATCCATCTCACATTTAAAAATGTCTTAGGGGGTGACAACAAAAGACCCATGGAAAGGAAGTAGGGTAAATAGTATATTATATGTAAATGATCCCATGCCAAGAATTAAAATCCAAAAGGCAAATGAGAGTCAAAAAAATCTCCTAAGAAAGCAATGTGTATCAAAACAAAGTATTGAACCATATGAGTACAAAATTGCCAAATTTCTTCTCCATCTGTGAGCTGAAAATTAAATACATCTCTCACACAAAAGGACGCTATGGATAGAGGAGCCTAAATAAAAAATTCAGAAAGAAAAGCATGTAGGAGGACTCAAAAAGGAAAAAAAATTCTAGAAGCACAAAAGTGCAAAATCGCATGGGAATGAGGAACAAATGAATATTTCTGTTTACCATATGTTACAATCCTGTGGTGTCCAAGCTGGGAGCTACCTGAAGACAGAGTTAAAAAATGAAACTGATATTCCTGGCCTCAAAGAGTTATCTTGACTTTGAAATCTTGGTTTCCATTTTCTTAAAATGGACTATCATCAATGATTAAAAGTACATACATTTGCCATTTGGGAAATCAGACATCTACAAGAATTCAACATGTTGGTTTTATTGTCAAAACAGTCTGGTGCTCAAAGAAGAAGTTGTCCAGAGATTCCGTGCTCACCAGGTAGCCGCCAATCGTTGCACCTGCAACTTTTTTCCCAAATTTTTCAAATTTTGGACCCTCCTTTTGATTTTATCTTACTTGGAATTGTTTGGAATCCTGAACTCTATTTTCCTCTGCTACAAATTTGTATTTTTGAGGTTGGATTAAGGTCAACTATTTTCATTCATTTCGGAAGTAGAATGATCTAAAATTGCCAATTCTTTGGACTGTGGAACTTAACATTTTTTTATTTTTGAATGGTTTGGTTTTATCACTGTCGGAGGTTTGTTGAACAACGAATTGGGGCATTAGTTCTCTATGCTGCCGATGGCTAGTCCTGTTTTTTGTCGATGCACTTTTATCTCTTTTGTTTTATTTTACTATTGGCATTTTTTATTTATCATTGTGGGATCACTAGTCTTCTAATTCGCCACCGTTTCGGAGGGAAGACGACGAACGTTCCGACGGATAGCTCTTTTCTTTCGTCGATTATGTGGTTTTATTGGTTCAAACTTTTTGCTTTGCGATGATTTTTTGTTTTTGCTATCAGAATGTTTTTGGAAAATAGTTGGAGTTCTAGTCTCGAGTGACACCGCCGTTTTGGAGGCTTTGTTGTTTATCTCATCGACACTACGGAGATGCTTAGTGTTAAATTCACTGATCCATAATCATTAAGTTTTTTGATCGCCAATGTTTTCAGTTTGTCGTGGAACCCTTAGTCTGTATGACTTCCGCCATTGCGGATTTCTATCAAAATTTTATGCCGACGCATTGTGATTAGTCCTTCCGATCGCCAATGCCTGTATGGAAATTTTTAAGGTTTTATTTCACCGACGTTTTATTTTTCCCTAGAACCCTTAGTCTATATCGTTCCCACCATTACGGCGGCTTAGTGAACTAACCATCTGATGTATAGTTTTCCATTCTCTGATGAGGAGTTTTTCAGCCCAATACTTAGTATTTGTCCCGCCGATGGGGGTTTTTTCCTGTCGTTTTTGTGATCCTTTATCCTACTCCATGGACGATGGAGGTTTCTAATTTTTTATCAAGTTAAGGATTTCATGACGAGAAAACAGTACAGGGCCTCGCATTTGATGATTAGTTTTATTGATAGTGTGGTTTACTTTTTTGAAAAGTTAGATGATCTTGAATGCGATCCGGATTGATGATGAATTTTTTCGTTTTAACTACAAATGGATTTAGAATATTTTTTCAGACCCAGTTTGATTATTGCTGCTGCAAAGAAGACATATATAAAAGACATAGCAGAAGGGAGTTGGCTGAAGAAAGGAAAAGTAAGAACCAGAGATGTTGCTCAAGAAAAGAGGAGCATGAAGGTCTGAGATCAACAGGATCTCAAAAAGACCAATAGGTTAATAAACAAAATCGATAGCAGCATAGGCCCAGGCTTCGGAAAAGTTCATCAGTTACCAAGCTGGTCCCTTTTTATAAAGTGCTCTCAAATCTTAATCTGAAATGTAACGCATTGTATAAATCATGAGCACTCACAAAGAGACAAAAAGGGTGGGCTTGAACGGTTAGGGGGAGCCCAAAGGTCACCAAGGGGGTAGCCCAAAAGTTTTGTTGTTTTGTATAAATATAGGAGAGTTAGATGTAAACAAGGACTTTTTCCTATATAGATTTGTGAGCGTATGTTGTAAGAAGAACTATTTCCTTTTTCAATAAGAATTACAAGTTTCCTGTTGGAGAAAGCTTGGTGGAAGATTTCAAATGCTATGCTATGGATTTGTTGAATGTGAACTATTTCATTTTCAGCTTGTGTCCATTAACTGTGAGATCGTTCTAACTCTTTGAACCTATGTTCTTGTTATGAATGCACCCTAGTTTATTCCATGAAATTTCCACTATGAGTAATGAAGGCTTTTCATAAACAATGAGCTATCTTGTTGTTCATATATCTATTAATGTTCATGTGTTTTGAAATAAGTATCATCTATCTGTGATTTTTCTTAATGCATGCACAAAAACACATTACTCATTGATAAATGATAATATTGCTCCCTAGGGATAGGTTAGATAGTTATTTTTAGTTCCTTGTTGTGTGTGATTTAGATGTGAGTGAGTTAAGACGAGAGGTAAGAACCTATGCATCACATTGTGACCGCTCCTTGTATTCTCTATCAATCTACATTCTTAGATAGGCACTTGCATATCATAATTAAATTCAAAAAACTAAAATATACACGGTGGACCGAGCCATAACCAGTAAAACCTTTTATTTTGTTACTTGACCTGTGTTAGCCGGATTGTAAACCGGACAGATTCCCCATACCAAACAGTAACGGGCTAGTTGGGAATGTTTACTGGGGAGAATCCCTAACTATTGTTACCTACGAATTTATAGGCATCAACATACCTCTAAGGCATCATCCTGCATGAGTGATAGGGAGGCAGATATCCACTCTCTGAGAATCAGGAAGAAATTAGAGTCAAAGGCATTTACATAGGTGATTCTGGCTGAGGTATTAGTGGGCTTGATCTTAGCAGGGATCTTGCTGAACATAATGTTAAACCTCTTGGTGAATTTGGAGACAGACTCCCCATTATCCCTTTTCAAGTTTCTAAACTCGGTGATATAATAGAAGTGGTCTCTCCTCTCTCCCTAATTCTTTAGAAAGATGTCATCTAGGGCTTCAATTCCTGCTACTGATCCAGCAGGAAATTCTTTGAACCATTTCCTAGCCTGACCATCTAGGCTTTGCACAAAAACCCTAGTCCACACATCTTCTTGTTCTATATTTATGTTCTCAGCATAACTATAGAATGCTTCCAGGTATTCTTTAGTTGTGAAATCTCCCTCTCCTATAAATTTAGGCATGTATTTGAGATAGTCTCCAGTGGGCATGGCTGAGAGGGGGTTAGGTAGATTCAAAGGGGCATACCTAGCTACCAGGATCCTTTCCATTTTGGTCAAAGGGGAAGCCATGTTGGAAATGGGTATGGAAAGGGTGGAAGAAGATAATAATGATGTGGGTGGTAGTTGAAATACTGTTGGTGGTAAATTTATCCCAGTGGAGTCACCAAGGCTTGGATCTTCACAAGCAGCAGTGCTTGAAGATACCCAAACCCTAAAATTTTCTGATGTATTTATAAATTCCTGAGAATCAAATGTTTCAGTAGAAGAAATAATAGCAGGAATATCTCTTGAAATACCTGATGTAGCTTCCTTTGTAGCACTGTTGGTCTGCCTTAGTGAAGCCCTATCTCTTCTTAGAATCTCTTCTATATCTGAAACAGGTGTTGTTGGTGGTCCTTGATGGTTTGCTCTAGTACTTGGTATTTTTGAAGCCACCTTATTTCAATCGAGTCGCCAGATAGATGATTACAACCAGAATAGTGTCCCAACTTTGTCTATCATCAAGCATGATCTATGTCATCTCCTAGGGAATATAAGCTTCAGTCTCCTCTCCCCGGAAATGGCACCAATTTGTTATCACTCCAGGAAAATCCTTTAGGTTGCAACTCGAGGATTCCTAGTAACTTAAATGTTTTTATGGTTTTTCCAATTGGATCAAGTTAGGTGACCTACAGGATCTCACACTCTCAAGACATGCATGAAACCCAATCAAGAATAAGGCTTCTAACTACCACTATTCAGAGGTTTGATAATATGGTGCAGAAATGGAGAACTTATCATGCTGGTAGATTCATACATAAAAAAGATATATATAAATGGCTAATCATAACAAGGAAAGTACTTATAATTCAAATCATCAACATGTATATAGGATGATAGCTATCAGACATCAAATAACATGAATAAACTTGAACAACACATTCAAGCATAAGCATAGAACAGACAAGAAATGGAATATGAACATATGATAGAAAAATAGCTTATATTAGGTCATGAGAAATATGAGAAGCTTGATAATAGTAATGGTCTATGTGTCCCCGAAGTCGAACCCTTTCTATAACATAAGTCTTAGGATTTATAACCTTTACAAAAATATCCAGATCTTGAAAAATTGGATCCGACTTACTAAAAATAGACATAATAATTGTTTTTGCAGAATTAGGTTAAAAACCCTAATTTTAACTACTAGTCTATCTACTTGTATAACTCGTTCACTGTTTGAATATTTTGATGATTGCAGTGAGTACTGGGAAGAAACTGTAACTGGTCCTTTGCTAGATAAGTCATTGTTTTCTATACAGTTAGTGTTTGTGACCCTTTCTTCCTTTATGTAACTATAAAACTAGAGCATACCTTCCCTGATGGTGTTCTTTAGTGCCTTTCATCTTTATACTTCATCCCTGAGCTAGTTATGTTCGCCCAAAACCGGTCCTTTGTGCCAAAAATTTATCATGTGCCTCTTTCTGCTTTCAGTGGTTAAGGGATAAAAATGTCGAGTCTATTAGCTGCTGAAAGCGTTGCTTTCGGTGGCTAATGAATTGCTTCAGCGTCCGCCTAAGCCATTGAAAGCCCTATTTTTGCAAAATTTTAAGCAGCCTCCAAAATTATGCTTTTAATTTTTGTTGCTTATCTTCTGACCTTTATTCAACCTACTCAATGTTTGGAAGGTTAGCAGCAGCTTGGCTTGATTCTGGATTCTGAAGGCTTACTACTGCTTCAGCTAGGGTTTCTAGTGCAAAATGAGTGCTAGGGTTTGGTACAAAATTCTTCACCTGCAGCCTCAAAAGCATGATCAATCTGTACAGCCTAGTGTTGTCCTTCATGTATCTTAGGTTTCTTCTTTTCAGCAAGATATACATTCCTCTCATATCCAAGAAAGAATTGTGCAACTGCTTATTCCTCTTGGTCAACATGGCATTATTTTTCTTTATCTCTTTTTCTAAAACTTCCATCTCATACACTTGTATCAGCAACTGATTTACTCTCTGTGCCTTGGGCTTGCTAGAAGAATCCTTTCCTATTGGTTCACCCTGCTCTTTTGGTGTAGGTGATGGAAGTTATTCATTTTCTGCTACAACCTACACTGCTAGGTCAGCGCCTTCTTCCCTTTCTTCTTCTGAATCTGAGTAGGGAAGGTTTAGAATGTTTTCACTTTGTGCTATGACTCCCTTTCCCTTCTCACTGAAGTCTAGGTTTCTTTAGCCTTCCTAGTTTTAGAAGGAGAATAAGGCTGATCTACTATTGTTGGTGAGATAGCCCTTCTTTTTCTCTTTCCACTCCTAGGGGTGGTGGATTTCTTCGAAGGAGACTTTCCCTTCTATTCTGGTTGCATGCCTGTTTCAAAACCATTCCAAAACAGAAAATGTGTCCATGCCATATTTCTCCTCTTCAGAAATTCTTGGATAAGGATTTGTATAAGGCCATGGTGAGACAAACTTCCAGGAATCTTAGTTGGCTGAGCCTTCACTCGGTGTGCCATTTTTGCCAGGCTCCTGTGTAAGTAGAAAGGTAAATTTAGAGGGATCTTTCATGTGAAGTGGTTCATTAGTTTGAAATGATAAATCATGGCCCTATTGTATCTACCTTCACAAGTTATATATACCACAATGGCTTCCTGTAACAATTTCCACCTCTCTTCTAACCAGGTGGATGGAACACTCTTCTTCCACACCACATCTCTGTGTCCAGGCTTTAAATAGGATCTGAACTCCACAATCTTAGTAATGGTGGTTTTAAACCAGTTCTCCCCAGTTCTTCAGAGTTATGTCACCTCTGCAATTAGGGTTTCATCCACGATGAACTCCTCCTTGCCTATTTGTGCCTTGGAGCGATCAAAAGAGAGAGAAAACGCTTCAGCAACCTACTGGTGTGAACCTTGAATTTTCCCACAAAATTGGTATCATCCTGCATATTTGAAGAACTGACAGAATTCTGGATGTGATTCAAGGTAGTTGATGTCTCCTAGTTCTTTCCTGAGAGTAGACCCTCCTTTCTTCATTTCTGGATTGTGCTCCTAAGTACCTGCAAAAATCAAATTCAAGTTCTGTGGAAGAGGTTAGCATGCTGACTTTCAGAGGTGGCTTCAAGTGGTGAGGATTCATGCAATAGAAGGTGGAGTGTACTGGAGGTAGGGCACTGATTATGAGGGGTTAACAACTTGATAACTGCTTGAGTAAGAGGATGATGTCCTCTGGTGATATCTACGAGACAACTTTCCCAACAATCATTCACAATTTGAACTTGGGATTCACTGGAGATTTCCTGCAGTTGTGGGATAGATGGAGGGTAGATTAGGGTTTTGAATCACATCGATCATCTTCAGATAAATAACGACCTCTTCAATCATTAGCTTATGCCTTTCTACAGTTTCCCTATCCTTTTGGTGGTTTATCATGCCTAATCATGACCTGGCTTGCGCTGACAGGTTCGATTTGATGGATAGGTAACCATTTCCTCTTTCGGCCTTTTCAGTGGTTAAGAGCATTCAGGGTTTTGTCTTCTAGCTACCGAAAGCTCAACTTTCGGTGGCTAATGAACCGCAGACACGTTCACCCAAGCCACTGAAACTTTATTTCCAAATGGTCTTGTGAAACGCGCTTTCGGTGGATTATAGCCTTTCCGGATTTCATTGTTTAACTACCGAAAGGTAGGCCTTTCGGTGGCTAATGAACCATCAACACTTTTTCCTAAGCCATCGAAACTGACTTTTCCCCAACGCATTTCATTTTCTTTCAGTGGTCAATGCCCTCCTTCAATCACTCACTAAACTGCCGAAACCAACGCTTTTCGGTGGCTAATGAGTTGTTTGAAAGTCTCTCCTAAGCCACTGAAAGCTAAAACTTTCAATTTTATAAAATATCGAAATACCAGAGATCCTCAATTTGTTAGTCACCTTAAAATATTTCATAATATGACTTGAAATCTTCATCCTATCAAAATAAATCTTCTGAGTGAACTTATTTGAAAAATAAATTTATTTTGGGAGACAACATGACTTCATCACGACCCTTCTCATTCCTCGTAGGGGTCCTTTTCATTGTTTTAGTGTGACAGAAAGACGTACACAAAACCAAACTTGTGCTGCTTCACCCTTCACCCTTCCTCTTCACTCACACCATGACTTGCCTATGATGACAAATAACTCCTCAATCCATGGGAGCACACGCTGAACTAATGTCAGGAAACTTCAGATCAACAAACCTGACTTCAATAAAATGACAGTGCCTTCTAAACTCCCTCTATAAACAAAACTTTAACACAATTATCTCATCGCACCAGCTCTGCACCACCCATGAAGGGTTACCTCTATACAACCAAAGTTGGTCATCTCTCTTCCTCAGAGGTTGCTACCTTTTCGTTTCACAACTCGCAGTTAATACTACCAAAACTCTGCAACACTAAACATGAATACAAAGCAAACATGAGGAATTCTTTGTGACAAGGGAGATAATGCGTATAGGGGCCAAGTGGATCATGGAATGCTACAACTCACGCGTTAAAGGATGATATTGGTGAAAGGGTATTTACTAAGTAGCCAAGCATCAAAACTCTCAAGGTGTAAACCCTTACAATGAAAATAACCAGTAAAAGTGTAATCCAATGTTTATGATTAATTTATGTTGTTTTATATATATACAATTTTAAATAATTTAAATTTAATTTAAGCCCATATGTTACTTTTAATAAAATTTTATTATTTTTTATAAAGTACATGTGTCAACTCTAGGATGAAATCACTGCTCCAGTAAGATGGGGAGGAAGGAGAGTTTTTTTTTTCTAAGAGTGAGAACCTCTCCAAACTGCCCAGTGAGCATTGTCAACTACTCAACCTAGATACCAAACTCACTGGTAGGGGCCAACCTTAATGTTGGCCAGAACATAATCAACGAAAGAACACGACCACCACCACATTGGTACATGCTTTTTCAGGGGTGCTGCAATGTATTATTACATCTTCCTAGCAGGAATCGAAACCAGACTTCTATCAAAACAACCATCAAACCCCACAGCTAGCTCCTGACCTCAACCCCCCAAAAAAGAAAAAACTTGTAAGTAGATACCAACTTGAGCAAACTCCTTCTCTAATACCTATTAAAGGGGTAGAAGCATAAACTAGCTCCAACCCAGGATTTGTTTAACCTTCAAAATTGGAAATCAAAAACAAAATCGGAACAAATATTTATAGACATGAATTTGTTCAAAGATACAACACATTTCATTCCTTATCTCTTACCAAAACTATTACATAGAATACATATGTACTGGACTGTTGATTTCCCAACTCCTTAGATGCAAAGTGTGCAGTCTTTATACGCTTCAACAACTAATTGGGAAATGGTGCCTTCTCCAGAGGCTTCTTTGGCAAGCTTCTCCTTACATTGTTTACTAGTGACACAATAAATTTCCATTTACCAAAGACTCTATTCATGTAAGCGGACAACTTACAAAATATATTTGATCTGAGATTAGCAACGATAGGAGGTTGGTTGTAATTAATGCCAACAATTCATAGATCTAGAAATGAAAATGTGGCTGCAAAATACACTTTTGACGACCTCTGCAATATGAACATGCAATGTAGGATTCATAATTTATGGCACGAAAGAATTTATCAAACAAAATGGTATACACGTAAAAATGTTTTTTCAAATAAATAACATTGCTTTACATTGTTTGATATGCGTATTTTTTTAAATAGATTGTTAACTTCAAAATTAAACTAAAAGTTAAGTAAATAACTAACTGTATCATTATATTTCATTAAAATAAAATAAAATATTTTACACTATTTAAGTTGTGTTTGTTATAAGAATGGAAATGTTAAACATTACTCCATACTCCAATACTCCTATCACAAGGGATATCATTATAACAATTTACCCACACTTCCACCCCATTGTTATTATTATTAGTAAAACAATTGATATTTCGTAAGAAATTTGCATAGTTTTGTCTTGATCTAATTGACATAAATCAAAACCTTTATTCATGGGAAGCCACATAATAAGATTTAATAATTATAAAAAATAACAATTGATATTTCCTAAGAAATTTGCATAGTCTTGTTTTGATCTAATTGACATAAATCAAAACCTTTATTCATGGGAAGCTTTATAATAAAATTTTAATAATTATTTAAAATATTTGTTTTATATTTAAATTAAAAAATAGGTTTTTAAGCTATAATGTCTCATAGAAAGCATCTATAACACCTATGAACGGTTTGTTTATTATAATTTTGTTAAGTTTTTTTCAAATGGTAAGATAAATGAGCAAAACATATTCAAATTCAAATTCAAATCAAGGTTAAGCTTTGAAAAAAACATATGAATAAAAAAAACATGTTTTACTATTAAAATTTAATTATTGAAAAAGAGAAAAGTTGATTTGGTATTATTTTTCATATTTTAAAATTAATATCATAATTCAAAACTTTTTAGCAAATTTGAAAATTAATCAACCTCCAACTTGGAAACCAAAACTACTTAAATATAAAATCTTTTGCATTATTTGAACTTCCTCTTGCATTATTTAAACTTCCTAATCAATTAAAGAACGCTTACAAGTTTCCCAATCAATTGGACGCTCCAACTATTGAGGCGAACTAAATTAGGGTCGTAGTCTATTATGGAAATTTGGAATCATTGATAATGGTGAGCGTGAAGAGAGATGAAATATGTGGTGTGCCCTGCTCCAAGTAGAGAGTTGGTGCATGGGCCCCGTCGAAGGGCAAGATTGGTGGCTTCCTCCAGTAAGTGTTTTGCACCTTAGAGACGAGGAGACCGCGATAGTTTGTCTTGACAGAGAATGACAACCTCTTGCTCCTTGCAATGGAAGGATAATGTGTCGAGTCATTTTTTCTTTCCAATCTCGTTGTAAAATAAATACTAATTCCAATTGGGATTCTTTTCTTCTCAATTTTGTCGTAAAAAATAAAATTATTATTCAAATTTAAATTTAATAATAATTACTAATTATGTTGGGGATATTTTTCTATCTTTTTCTCTTCTCGTCTCATGGAAAAACTACAAATTATGTTTGGGAAAAACTACAAATTATGTTTGGGTTTGGTCTCTGTGTCTTATTCTTCTTGCACAGAAGGAAATATCCAATCTTTTCTTCCATCTGGGGCAATATCCAATATCTCTATCTCGCGCTCATTGTTAATTACATTTGGGCCCTTCTTCTTACTCTTCTTCCACCTAACCCACCCTTCTTCTATGCTTCCTTGAGTTTCCTTGTTGGGAGAGGGTGATCTTATGGAATCTCTTGCAATGATTACTACTTTTGTTTGACATTTCTTCTCTATCTATATCTTTGTCTCTCTAAACTTCCTTCTATGGTTCCTTGAGGGTCCAACAATGTTTAGAAATGTTTCTCACAATAATCCTTTAGCTAGAATGCCACTAAATGGAAGTTTCTCTATGATATCAAAATTGCTTAGGACTTGCATCTGCATGTACTCAAAGAGTCTTGAGCCAAGCCCAATCACCTTACTACTTTCTGGCAAACCACACACTTGCATTAGAGGAAATTTGGGGTCTAAAATGAGCCTTATAAGAAAACAAGCCAACAATAAATTCTTGTGAGTTGGAATTCAAGAACCAATAGAATTTCACTAAAATGAGTCAACCATAATGGTTGAATTGAAATATTTGTCATAAAAACAATATTTTTTTGTTCATATTTTCAATATATATCCCCTTTTTTTACTCAAATTTTGAGCGGGAGGACTTTTTGGATGCGAAATTTAATTCCACATCCAACGAGTACCCACACTGCATACTTTTGACGCAGCCCTCTACCCCAAAAATAAGAAATATGTTTTCAGGTATTTCTTGTTTTTGAGGTAGCAGGGCGCGTAAAAAGTATGCCGTGTGGCTACTCGTTGGATGCGGAATTAAATTCCGCATCCAACGAGCCCTCCCGCTCGAAATTTGAGTAAAAACACAGGGATATGTGTTGAAAATACGTAGAAAAAATAGTTTTCGTCTTTTGTCCTCCAAAATTAATTAATATTATTTTATTATTTTAACTATTATTTTATTATTTTCCTTAGGAGGCCCATTTTAGACCTCAAGTTTCCTCTAATGTTTCCTTGGATAACCAATCCCAATCATCTTACTACGTTCCGCCAAAGCACACACCTATTGCCTCCGATAGGGGTTCTTGAGATTCCTACTTGCTATTGAATCACACATGATTTCCAATCATTTCACCTTTAAAAGAAGTATAACCACCCACATGATTGTTAGCCTCCGAGAAAGAGCTAGTGGAACAAAACCTTAAAGAAGCTTTGAATTTTGGAAATTAATTTCTTCGATGGAAGCTACGCAATAAATTCCAATCAAGCATAACCTTCCCCGCTCAAGGATCAAAATAGTGTCATTGGAAAATGACCAGTGAGTTGGAGCTTCCTACTCTTGTTTCTCTTTAAAAAACAACACATCTTGATAATGCAAGCCAATCTTATTGTTATATTTATGTTTCTCTATACAACGAACACTTGTTGTCAAACTTAGAAATCTGTCAATGTAGAGAAACACAAGTCTACATTCATTTTAGTGACCAAATTTTCACTGAGCGAATCAATACCGCGTGTTGAATGCGAGTTTTCTCTTATTCATGCAACGTCACCTCCACCTAATGGCCTCCGAGGGCACTTGATTTTGTAAGGGAGAATGAGGATTGCATTTATTTTACAATGTTTGGTATATTTGTTTCCTTGTTCTCGAAGCATGTTTACATTGATGAGGTTAAGGGTTCCTAAAGGTTTTTGTGGCATGAATCTTAGCTCCTTGGGTAAATGGTGTACAATTATCAAACTAACCCTGAAATGTTTAACTAGTTTGACTTTAACGATATTTGTGGTTGTACTGAGAAGAAACATTGTTGTCTCTCTTTTTCTCTTAGATGTGCCTTTTCCTCTCACAAGATTCAATTCTTAACAACCATAGTACCCACAGTACCCATTCTCAAGATCTGATTACCTTGCATTTCTCCCACAACATGTGGGAATTTCCTGTTGTGTTTGATCTAGAATACTTGTATCGTGGAAGACTACAAGCAACCAAAACACTGTGCCATTTACCAACCCCATAGAAAAAGGGCATGCAATTCTGAAACCATGCCGAAATAATCCAATTTCACTCGACAACGTTCATGGAAGAAACCACAACATCAATACCCTCAAATTTCCAGTCCATTGAGAGTTCTATCTTCCAAATCTTGTTTCTTAGTGACCAATGTTATTCCCAAAAATGCATTGCCTAGGTTTTCTATACAAGATACAATGAGCCTCTCCAAATGAAAAGATTACTATTGATTGATATATTGTCATTTTTAACCCAACCAGGGATTCAACTATCAAACTTGAAGGAAAAGGGCATACTATTGTGGAACTAAGCCAAATTGAACCAATTTAACTTGGACATGTTTATGGATGGAATTGCAAGAGATTTTGCTCTCAAAATTTCTGTGGATTTAAGTTTCTCTCTTTTGCACTAAGTTTGTCCTTAATGAACACTCCTATGTCCAAAATCTTGTTATGGACGTCCACTACACGGAGATACAACACCGTGATTTCCAATCAAGCTATTGCTTTCAATACATGGTGTTAAACTTTGTGAGTTCATTATATAGAAAGAGATAGCATACATGTGCCAACGAAATGCACATGAAACAAACCACAATGCATAAATTAACCAGTGAAAATGAAGCATGAACTCAAATTGAGTGCATAGTTGGGAAGGAAAAATAGACATTTGATCGAAACAATTCTCCCTGTAGCGAATATAAGAAATAGAACAACCCTTGAAAGGGAATCCCATCAAGTAAAGTGCATCCACCTTACATTTACACACCTTGTAACCCCATGTAATAACCGACACAAATAGGTCACCCATTCCGGTGCATCAAAAAATTGGTTTTCACATGAAACTTTCCACACTCCAACATGTTTAAATATATCGTCACTCCCTACACTCCTCAATAGTTTAAATTTGAGACATCATTCTTGAGTTTTCATGTAGCTGCGTATCAACTTCATACTTGAGTTTAGGAACTTGAAGAAAACAAACATTGAAGGCCACCTGCAACATTGGGACAAACACCTTATGCACATACTATTCCACCTGCAAATTTGGGGAAAACACACAACACCCATGCAAGTCCACTTGCAGCGCTGGTCAAAACATCTTTTGAGTTGATTAAAGGTATATCCAACTATACCCACACTGCATGTGCTCACAACTAAATCACAAATTTCACGAGTCATGCACTCCTAGGTAGGAATTACAACCAACGTGTATACATTTACAATTAATGTGAACCAATAAATTATTTATCTATGCTCTCTCCCAAGATAAAAGATCCTTCCCTTTGACACCAAATGTAGAAAAGCAACGTAGAGATATGTGAATGGAATACATATGCATTAAACAACCATGCATAAGTTCAAACTAGCTACGAAAGAAAATGTGCATTTAAGGAACAAGTTTATGTCAGAAAGACTGAGATGTTTCATTACATCAATTCTCCCTCCAACATAGACAAATAATAGAGAAGGGTGCAAAGTGACATCCTATTTCACTGTAATCTCCCATCAAATACACACTAGCCTTGTCTGATAGTTCAATCCCGTTGGAATCGTGAGTACATGAATCATTCCCATAGATTACAACCAAGTTTCAAGTTTCATTATAAGAGCATTTCCACATTGCAATAGAGTTGATGGTATTCAACGTTCCTTCCAAACTCACTGATTGAGCTGAGGCTTGGGATTTTCCCCCATATTTTAGATCTTTGTGTTCTTGGTATCTTCGTACTAATCTTTGTGTTCTGTAAAAGGTAAAACATCCTTGTAAATTTCCAAGTTTGTATTTACAACAAATAGTTCTCTGTTATGTCCCGACAAGATTTATAAATCCATTGTCATGGTTGAATGCATGTTTTATTTATCTGCACGTTCTCTCGAGAATTACTTGAGTAAATATTGTTTACATTTATAGGTTAAGTGAAAGACACATAGAATCCATAAACATTTCATCGAGTAAAATTTAGCTTTTACGACAGAGTGGTTAACACAAGTCTTCCTTATTTGGTTATATGAATTTGTAAGTCTTTCTAATCATAGTTGTGTCGAGTTTTACTCCAAGTTACCGACCAGTGAAATTTTTTTTCATTTTATAAGTGTTTAGACTAAGAAATCTCCTTTATTAAAGTTTGACTAAAAGTGGTTAAGTCGAAGTGGGAATTAGTTGGAATCAAAAGACTGCCAAAGTAAAACCTGTTGAATTCAGGTAAGTCGGTCGAAGTGGAGTAAGTGTTTATCAAGGTAAAAAGGTGTCGGGTCGAAAGTTTGACCAAAAGTAGTATGTTGAAAACTTTTTGGTCAGAGTAAAAACTTGTCAATTTTTTTTTTGGTAGAAGTTCAACTTGTGGAACTTCGACTTGTCTATTGAAATTCGACTTGGCAGTTGAAGTTCACCTATCTAAGTTTTGGTCGAAGATTTTCTCGATGAGTAAAAAGAGGTCGAAGTCCTGACAAGAAAATTTTATCACTGAGCGGTAACTCAAGTTAATCGTCTCAATCTATGAGTCTCCCAAAATCAGGGATCAGAGCGAGGTTTAGGAAAGAAACCTTGTCCT
>LPNX010210979.1:1449918-1531737 GCA_001517045.1 Pseudotsuga menziesii
ATGAATATTGGTCTCTAATAATGAAGGATTTGATTAAAGGTCAAGATGTATGGGAGATAGTCCAAAGTAGCTATACAGAGCCAACAGATTAGGCGGCATAGAACAATCTCACACAAGTTGAGAAATATGTCCCAAGGGAACAGAGGAAAAAAGATGGAAAGGATTTGTTCTACATAAACCAAGCCATGCATGAAAGCATACTCCCAAGAGTAGCATTAACAAATTCCGCTAAGAAAGCATGGGATACCTTGGAAACCACATATCAAGTCTTGGACAAGGTAAATACTTCTAAGTTGCAGATTCTTAGAAGAGATTTTGAATCTCTGTAAATGAAAGACATAGAGTCATCTAACTCATTTTACACTCGAGTTGTTGGTCTGATAAATCAACTAAAATCTCATGGAGATAATATAGAAGACAAAAGGGTTGTTGAAAAATTTCTTAGAAGCCTTCCCCATAGATTTGAATCCTTGGTTGTGACCTCGGAAGAAAAAAATTACATGTCGATGTTTACTATTGATAAGTTACAAGCCTCGCTCATCAATCATGAACATAGAATCAACAGATCAAATACATCATTAGAAGGTGTAGTTGCTACACTGTCATCTATAAGTCATGGAAGAGGTAGTGGGAGAAACAACTCTAGAGGCAGAGGAAGAATTTTTTCTAGAGGAGGACGTAGCAACAATCCTGTGAATGTCACTGGTAGAGGATAAAACTAGAACCCCAGTCAACCAAGTGGTCACAAGTTTGATAAATCAAACATTCAATGTCATTACTGCAAGAAATTTGGTCATTATGCATATGAATGCAAGAAGAAACAATATGACCAAGGAAGGAAAAGCCAAAACCAGTCGACCAACACCAACATTTTGTCGCGCACAATGTTGTTGGAATGTAAATATCCACTTGAATGCAATGATGTCCAAGAAAGTCCACATGACATTTGGTATTTATATTCAGGATGTAGTAATCATATGACTGGTGATTCAAGTTTGTTTTCTAGTCTAGATAATTCAATTCAAAATGATGTCACACTTAGAAATAATTTCCAAGTCATTGTTTTAGGAAACAGGCATTGTTGGTATTCTAACCAAATAAGGGGGGAAAAATAACATGCTGGATGTCTATCATTTCAAAGGATTGAAACAAAATTTGATGAGCATTGGACAACTAATACAAAAATTCTATAGAGTCTACATTGAATATAATCAACATGTGATTAACGACAAGGATCCAAGCAACCAATTGATAGCAAAAGTGCCAATGACAAGAAATCACTTGTTTCCTTTAAGGATAATTCCAGACATGAAAGGAAATACAAATACAAGAGCTACATTCAAGGAAGAAAGAAAAGAAGTAGACAAGCTCTTCGACAAGAAAGAAAATGACAATGTTGATTTTCAAGCTGCATTTCAAATAGAAGTTCAGGATGAATCCTGGCTGTGGCATTTCAGATTTGGACATCTGAATTTTGGTGGGATGAAGCTACTGCACACAAATAATATGGTAAAAGGATTTCCATTGATCTAAAAACCAAAGAGAGTTTGTGAAGGATGCATTTTTTGCAAGCAACATAGCGAGACTTTTCCAGTCGAAAAGTCATACAGAGCTTACACACCACTTGAGATTGTGCACTCTAATATTTGTGGCCAATTGTAGAAATCATCCATGGGTGGCCACAATTATTTTCTTACTTTTATTGATTACATGGGTATATTTTCTGAAACATAAATCTGATGCATTTAGTTGTTTTCAGCAGTTCAAGTCACTCATGCAGAACCATAGTGGACATAACATCAAAATATTAAGGACAGATAGAGGAAGTGAATACGTTTCAAATGATTTCCTAAATTTTTGCAAGATCCATGGCATACAAAAATAATTCATTGCACGGTATACACCTCAGCAAAGCAGTGTTGCCAAAAGAAAGAACATAACCATTATGGAGATGGTGTGCAACATGATGGAAGCCAAGCATTTTCCAAATGAATATTGGGCTGAAGCAGTCACAACTACTGTATATATTATGAACATGTGTCTAACAAAGTTCCACATGAAGCATGGATAGGTATGACTCATATTTTTTCTCATTTAAAATTTTTTGTTTGTGTCACATATGCTCATGTTCCAGATGAGCTGATAAAGAAACAAGACAACAAGGGACATAAATGTATTTTTTTAAGTTACTATGAAGACACAAAAGCATACAAGTTGTATGATCCTGTCGCAAGAAAAGTGATCATAAGTCTTTATGTTCAAATTGTCAAAAATGAATCATGGGATGGAACCGTTGAGAATAATTTCAATATTGTGTCAGATGTCGACCATGATGACATGGCAGAGGAAGTGGTTCAAACATCACATGTAAGTCAAAATGTCACAGCTACGTCAACTCCCAGGAAACTAAAATGGTTCAGCACAAGGTATATCGACACAAGTCGAAGCTCAAGCTATGCCAATAAGCACACCAATAGGACAACATAATCATTCAAGCAGTTCATTGAGGTTGACATCGACAGATCCAGTGAAGACAAAAGTTCTGCAAGAAATATATGAAGTTGGTACACCAAATTCAATCTCTCTCTTTGCATTATTTTCTCAAATAGATGATCCACTAACTTTTGAAGAAGTTGTTGAAGAACCAGTATGGGTACAATCCATGTATAAAGAAATAGAATGCATTGAGAAGAATCAACACATGGGAGCTGGAAGATGTACCAAAAGATAAATATGTAATCAACGTCAAATGGATTTACAACACCAAACAAGATGTTGATGGGAATGTGCAGAAGCACAAGACAAGAATGGTCGTAAGAGGGTTCACACAACATCTCGACATAGACTTCATTGAAACTTTTGCACCTATCGCACGCATGGACACAGTCATAATAGTTTTGGCCATTGTTGCTCAAAACAAATGACCTGTTCATCAAATGGATGTTAAATCAACATTTCTGAATGGCTATCTGGAGGAGGAAGTGTATATGGAACAACCACAAGGATATGAAGTTCGAGTACAAGAGCACAAAG
The DNA here is from genome assembly GCA_001517045.1 of Pseudotsuga menziesii. Lineage (NCBI taxonomy): Eukaryota > Viridiplantae > Streptophyta > Pinopsida > Pinales > Pinaceae > Pseudotsuga > Pseudotsuga menziesii. Next base: position 1,452,952 of record LPNX010210979.1, read on the forward strand.
TTGATAGGATGAAAAAGGCTCTCTTTGATTGAAGCAATCTTCGAGATCTTGGAACAATCGCATTGATTCTTACCTCACCCAAAACAGATTTCGCAGAAGTGAAAGTGAACCGACTATGTACACCAAAGTTAATGAGCAAGGTAACATGTTAATTGCTTGCCTGTAGGTAGATGATTTAATATTTACTAGTGATTTTGGCATAAATTATTTTAAAGCAGTCATGGAAAGCGAATTTGAAATGACTGATTTGGGGATTATGATTTTTTTGGGGCATTGAATTCCAGCAGTCTGAAAGTGGTATATTCATATCAGAGTTAAAATATGCAAGTGCAGTTTTAAAAAGATTCAATATGTCTAATTGCAAGGTAGCTCCAACACCAGTAATAACAGGTTTAAAACTGGGCAAGGATGATGATGGATCAATTGTAGATCCTACTCTGTTTAAAATGTTTGTTGGTAGCCTTATGTATTTAATAATGACAATAACAGACATCATGTATAGAGTAAGTCTGATCTCAAGATTCATGGATTCACCAAAATACTCTTATTGGAAAGTAGGAAAGAGAATTCTGAGGTATGTAAGTGGAACAAAGGACCTTGGAATAATGTATTCAACCTCAGAAAGTTTTAAATTCATTGGATACACTGACAATGACAATGGAGGCAACATATATGACAGGAAGAGCATATATGGGTACACATTTTATTTTTGTACAGGTGTTATGTCATGGGTTTCAAAGAAACAATCCACTGTAACTTTTTCTTTAGCAGAAGCAGAGTATGCCACAAATACAAGCGATGCATTCCTAGATGTTTGGATGCAGAAAATTTGAAAAGACTTTTCGCGGAACCAACAAGAACCAACAACCATTTTTTACGATAATAGTTTAGCCATTGCATTGTCTAAGAACCATGTGTTTCATAAGAGACCAAGCAAGTCGACACAAGATTTCATTTCATTAGAGAATTGGTGAAGACCAATAAAATTTGTTTATATTTTTGTAAGTATGAAGATCATATTGCATACATATTTACAAAACCATTGGAAAATGATACATTCCAATATCTGTGAAGTTATCTTGGAATGACAAGTTCTGCACAGTGAACTCTGTCATGGACAGAGCAAGTTTAAAGCTCTGAATCATTTTGTAATTTTTTTTTTAAGATCCACATATGCTCATAATTAATGGGGAGTGTTGGAAATATTAATTACTCATTGATCCTCTTATCTTGTTAGCCAACTCTGTCGAATTCTGTAGCTGGTCATGCTCTGTCACTGTCTCTGACAGGTTGAAGTGTTCAGATTTCTCATATATAAAGAAGACAAATTAAATTTCTAAAGATAATTTTCTAGGTGGATAGTTATTATAGTCTTTAATGTTAAGTCGATAGATTCTCACATAAGTTTTTTAGTATGTCTATATAAAGAAGAAGAAGATTGCAAACTTTGTAGACACAATAGATAGTAAAGAGAGAATTTAATAGTGGAGAAGAAGAAAAATCTCTGTGGAGAGTTCAAGAGCTCAAGCTCTGTGTGTTTGAAAGTGTCGAGAGATGAAGCTTTGTAAAAGGTGAAATATCCTTGTAAATTCCCAAGTTTGTATTTATGGCAAATAGTTATCTGTTATGTCCTGACAAGATTTATAAATCAATTTTTATGGTTGAATGCATGTTTTATTTAGCCATGCATTCTCTCCAGAATTACTTGAGTAAATGTTCTTTACATTTACAGGTTAAGTGAAAGACACATAGAATCCATAAACATTTCATCGAGTAAAAGTTAGTTTTTACGACATAGTGGTAGACACAAGTCTTCCTTAATATTTGGTTATATGATTGTGTATGTATTTCAAATCATAGTTGTGTTGAGTTTTACTCCGATTTACCGATCAGTGAAAAGTGTTTTTCATTTTATAAGTCTTTAGACTAAGAAATCTCCTTTGTTAAAGTTCGACTAAAAGTGGTTAAGTCAAAGTGAGAATTAGTCAGAATCAAAAGATGATTGAAGTAAAACCTATTGAAGAAAATTAAGTCAGTTGAAGTAAAAATGGTCGAAGTGGAGTAATTGTCTGTCGTGGTAAAATGGTGTCAAGTTGAAAGTCCGACCAAAATTAGTATGTTGAAAACTTATCGGTCACTGTAAAAACTTGTCGATTTTTTTTTGGTAGAAGTTCGACTTGTCCGTCCAAATTTGACTTGTGTGCCAAAGTTCGACCTATCTAAGTTTTGGTCGAAGATTTACTCGACGAGTAAAAAGAGGTCAATGTCCTGACAATTGTTTTATTATCGTTGAGCGGTAACTCAAGTTAACTGTCTTAGTTTGCGAGTATCCCAAAATGAAGCAGTGTACTAACTTACACAATCATAACGTAGCCATTTTTCCATTATTAAAATTTATTATTGAAGAAGAGGAAAGCTAATTTGGAATTATTTTTTACATTTTAAAATTATTATCATATATAATTCTAGTAATGCTTCTCAACTTTTTGGTAAATTTCAAAAGTAGCAATGCTTCTCAACTCTTTTTTATAAAATTTCAAAAGTATTCAACCTTCAAGATGGAAATGAAAACTACTCAAATATAAGAAACATTCCATTATTTAAACTTCTTAGTCAATTCAAGAAAGCTTACAAGTTTCCCAATCATTTGGAAGTTCTAACTATTGAGACAACTAAATTAGATCCATTCTTGTTAACACTAAAAATTATTCACCTAGATCTCTATGGTCTAAACCATAATCATACATCATATTCCCACCATTAGTTCCTCCATTTTGACCTTCACAATTGTATTTCCACTAAATATGGTCAAAAACATCATTATTACTCCCCCATAAATGAAGGAAAGATGAGCATTTATTGTGATTTATCCCCACTCTCTCCAAAAAAGGGCCCCAAAACCCTAAAAATGAGAATGGGTCTAAATACCATAGATAAATACCATGGACAATAAAATATCATGGGTCATTACCATGGGTTAAAAAACCTTGGACCATCCTATAAATACATTGTGAAGGTCTCCCCCAAAACACTTTTTGTGATTTTCTCTCCATCACACTACACACTTTTCTGCCATTATTCCCATATTTTGCCACACCATTCCCCACGGTGTACATTGAGTTTAATTTGTGCCCATTTGGATCCATTCTCCCATTTAACAACTATTCATGTAAGAGAATGGAGACCTAAATCGTGGAGCTACGAGACCATTTTCGAAGACGACTATAGTGGCCCACATTTCAGAAAAATGTATCTTTTTCTCTTATTTTGCATTAGTTAGTATTATATATCTGAAAAACCCTAAAAATATTGTTATTGTTGTTTTGCTTCCTGTTATTATTGTTGAACTCTACCCTATGATATGCATAATATAAGGTTGGTGCTTTTGCACGTAACTGGGGAGAAATCCCCACTATATTTTTGGCCACTCCACTCAGTCGATCCATAAGGATATTTGTTTTTGCAGGTTTTTTCTCCTTTGCCGCCTTCAGCCGTCACAGATATGACCCCCTCGTGGAAGATCCAAACTAGTATTTCCTCAGTGCCTGCCCTCCGACCCTAGTTGATAGCTATTTTTCAAAAAGATTCCAGTTACGACTGGGTCACACTTATTCGACTAAAAGCTATGACCTAGTCACACCTTTTTTCTCGATAAGCATGACCAGGTCATTCATTTTTCCATGATAAGTGTGACCTGGCTCAGATATCCAGATTGATCCTATCCCAGCTTTCGGATCGACCTTGGTCGCTACTCACAACATGATTTGAGCCCAAAATCCAACGGATGACAAGTATGAACTTCGACAGAGATGTGTCTGTTATTCGATAACAACATTGTTTTTTACTTGTCGGTGGGACTTCGTCAGATATTCGAATACCTTTTGAATCCCATAGACATTTTGAGAGAGTATCAAGATAATTAGGAGAAGTATTCCATCACTGATTCGTTGAAATTGTGACGGCTCCCTTCGTTGGCTATCTGACTCGTGGCCAAACCCGTCGAAATGTCAACAGAGGACCATCATATGTTGGTGAAGTCTTTGCATCCATGTAGTGTCGAATTCCTACTGCTTATCATCAGATGTAGTGTCAGATGTATCCACCAGGAGTTGGATATCCGAAGGACTCTAAACATTGGAGCCAAAGCAACATCGTCAGAATGGCATGATATCTGACGACCTTAGTGTTGAATTTCTGACTTCGTAGTTCGTCGGAGGCATGGAAAGTTCATCGGAATGTAGCTACCAGGAATTGGATATCCAGAAAACTCTAAACATCAGAGCCAAAGTAGCATCATCGAAACGACATGATATCCAATGACTACTACCATTCATTTTCTATCGGATAATTAACGAGAAACTATATATTAATAAAAAAATAATTGATATCATAAGCATCTATCATCTCCACTCTACCCTAGGTGAGTAGTGTCATGATCTACGAGTCCAACATGATGGGTTTGAATTCTCTAATTGTTGTGAAAATTTATCAATGCCTTCCTCTCATGATCCTTAGCATTAGATGTAGCACAAAATTACTAAAGTTAATCTCAACAAGTTTAATGCTTCAAACCACATAGGTTGTGTTACCCAAATGGAACACTACTTCTCCCTATAAGGAATTATTGATGACCTACTAAAAATTCGAGTGGGGTTACTATACTTGGATATAGAATGATGGTATTTATGGAAATGGTGTTAATGACATTTGAAAGAATATAGTAAATGCATTGAATGGAGTCGATTTGTGAAATCCATCTATGCTCATTTTGGAAGAGACTCTCACTATGCCACATTTGACCAAGTTGATCCAAACAAGAATAGTACAAGGAATTATAATGCATTTTGAGCACTAGAAATCCACATAGAAGGCCTCACTAAGTGCCTAATTTAAGAACAAATCAAAACAAAAAACAAAAAAACTGATGGTGTGTTTTCCTCAATGCGTGGAAAATGAAACTAAAAAGGAAATGAGATTTTAATTTTGTAAAAGTGAGTTAAATGAAACCCTAATCTATTTTTATGCAAAAATTCAGAGGGGATACTTGTACAAGAGACATTTACCAAGTAAGAGATCGAAGTGAATAAATTTCCTGAATAGTAAAATTCTTAAAGGGTCATTGTGGGTCACATACAAATATCCAAAGGAGAAATTTTAGGTATGTAACTTCATTCTCTTCATCTCAACAAAATTTAAATCTACAATAGCAGATTCACCCCAAGTATACACCTCTTCATCAACTTGAGCTTGCAAATAATTGGCTTTTAGATACAAAAGCGTTTTCTCCTAATCATTACTGTATCGTAGAAATTGATATACCAATAGCTTATTAATGTGGATATATTACTTGTGGCACAATATCAATTTCATGTTTGGAAGAGTATATAAGGCATCACATGGATACAAATAACTCTGTCATTGCATAAATCTAGAACTAGAATACCCCAAAAGTGTATCTAATGCTACATTGTACTTAAAAATTACACTAAGTTTAGACATAGAATATTTTTTACTAAGGATTTTGATGAAGGGGATCCATGTACTCGAATTTCAAGAAAAAGATCTAAAATACAAATGATAGATAAAGATAAATTATAAAAAAATGACAAACAATTGACTAAATAAGTTGAGCATTTGATTTGAGATGAGGTCAAGGCATAATAGCCTAGAAGTTGAAAGAGAAAATTAATAACATACTAAAAAACAAATGAATTTTAACAACTACATGATGACAATACCCAACTATTTTTGTAGTCAATCTTAGTGTATCTAGATAGCAAGCATTTGTGGTAACAATATTGTTATCTCCCAAAATAAATTTATTTGTATAGTATGAAGAATTGGATTCATGTAATGAAAGATCTGAGTATGACTAACAAATTCAAAGGCTCTGTTTTTTATATGGTTGAAAATTTTAAAAGTTATAGCTTTCGATGGCTTAGGCGAGGATTTTTATAGCTCATTAGCCACCGAAAAGCTATGTTTTGATGGCTAAACAGTTGAACACAGGATAAAGGTGAACCATCGAAAGCGGTCCGAGCAAGCAGAAATAAGATAACACTTTCGGTGGCTTAGGCGAGACTCCAAAGGACTCATTAGCCACTAAAAAGGGTTGCTTTCAGCAGCTTAGAGAGAAGACTAGGAAGGATTTTAACCGTTGAAAGTAGGCAATGAGCAACATTGGTAAAGGTGCATTCGGTGGCTTGGGAGAGACTCAAAACAACTCATTAGCCACCGAAAGGTGATACTTCCGACAGCTTACCGAACAATTCAACGCACATTCTAACCACCGAAATCAGGAAGATAAGCATCAGGGAAAAAGTGCTTTCGGTGGTTTAGGAGAAAGCTCAGGCATTTCATTAGCCGGAAGGACGGGTTTTTGATAGTTAAATAGGTTTTTCGGCGAGTCCATTATCCGTTGAAAGCAGGATTTCACCACAACGATGGGATGAATGTTTTGGCAGCTTAGGCGAAAAATATATCACTTCATTAGCCACTGAAAGCCATATTTTCAGCAGCTAGCTCACAAAATCCTGAAGGCTATTAACCACCGAAAAGGCAAAGTGAGGAAATGGTTAGAAAACAGTCAAATTCAATCCTATCAGCAAGATGAACAATTAGTGGAGGGAGTGACAAACCACCGAAAATACTTGGGCCTGCTTAAACTGTGTGTGTAAATGAGTTAAAAAGTTCATTATGAAACTGACGAAGGACTAATATAACTGGAAACCCTCAATCTCCTTCCACCTATCCAAAAGAACAAAAAAAAACCCACTGAATACCCTGGCTGATGTATGATATGATTGCTTGGGAAAGGAGATCGAGAGGATAAGCTGCTGCCATCACTTTATGATCTCAGCGTCCATCATGAAAGCACAAACCCTCATAATCAATTCCAAGGGACTCCAGCAAATTTCATCTTTGAGCTTATCATTCTTCTCCACCAGAAAAACTATCTCTGAGGAAGCAGCACGCTAACACATTGTATATAGGACTGAGAATTATTTTGCAGGTATTCAGGAGAGGCACTCATCAATATGAATAAGGGAGGACCTACTCTCAGGCAGGAGCTAGGTGATATCATTTATTTAGAAGCACATATAGAGGTCTGTAAACTCTTCCAAGAGGTTGGCTGCTACAAGTTTGGTGAAAAGATACAAGGCTCCCATCAGCAGGTGGCTGAAGAATTTGCCCTCTCATTTGATGGTTCAAAAGTAGTCATAGGAAAAGAGGAGTTTCACATAGATGAAACCCTAATCACTGAGCTGATAGAACGCCCTTGCATAGGAGAAAAATGGTTCAAGACCACCATACTGAAAAATGTAGAATTCAGGTCTTACCTAGAGCCTGAGCATAGAGGAGTGGTGTGGAAGAAGAGTGTGCCATCATCATGGCTGGAAGAGAAGTGGAAACAACTCATGAAGGCCATTGTGGTCTACCTAACCTATGAAGGAAGATATAACAGATCCATCATCTACCATTTCAAGTTAATGAATCACTTCACAGGTAAAAGCCCTCTCAATTTTCCCTTTTACTTACACAGAAGTCTGGGAAAGATGGCACACCAAGTGAAAGCCCAGACATCCAATATTGCTGGAAGGTTTTCCCACCATGACCTTATCCAGATATTGGTCTAGGAGTTGCTGAAAAGAAGGAATATGGCATGGCCTTATTTTCAATTTTAGAATGGATTTGAGACAGGCCTTCAGCCAGAAGAGAAAGGGAAGTCTCCTGCCAAGAAGTCCAACACACCAACAAGTGGGAGAAGAAGGAGGAGGGCCATTTCCCCAGCAGCAGCAATAGAACAACCTCCCTCCTCTTCCAAGATCAAGAAGGTAAAAAGGAAATTGGACTTTAGTGAGAAGGGACAAGAGGATGAAACACACATTGAAAATATCCTAAATCTACCCTACTCAGATTCTAAAGAAGAGCAAGAACAAGGTAAAGACCTAGCTCTACAAATTGTACCAATATCTAAATCACTACCATCCCCCACACCAAAGGAGCAAGAGGAACCAACAAAGAAGGCTTCCTCCAGCAAGCCTAAAACTCAAAAGATCAATCAGTTACTGAGGCAAATTTATGAGATGGAGATTTTGGAAAGAGAAATAAAGGAAAATAATGAAATATTGACCAGTAGGAACAAGCTACTACATAATTATTACCTGGAACAGAGAGAAAGATATATTTTCTTAAAAAGGCTGAATACAAGGTACCTAAAGGAAAATACTATATTATGCAGGATGGTTAGGATCCAAAGGCTATAGCTGAAGGAGGCCAAGGAAAACCCTAGCAGCCACCCCACCTTGGAAACCCTAGCTGAAGCAACAATTAGTCTCCAACCTTCTGAAACTAGCCAGGGTGTTGTTAACACTCCTAGCACGAAGCCTGCAGAAGAAGAAAGCTGAGAAAACAGGCCTAAAAAGACATTTTTGAGAAAAACCTAATATTTTTTGCAAAACAGGGCTTTCGGTGGCTTAGGAGGATTCTAGGGAAGTTCATTAGCCACTGAAAACGCCACTTTCGGTAGCTAACAGTTCCGATAGACTGGCCTCTTAACCACCGAAAGTGGACAAAGGCTTAAAAAAAATATTTTGGCATACAGGACCAGTTTTGGGTGACTAGAGATGGCTCAGGGACATATTCTGAAGATGAAGGGCATAGAGGAAAGCATCAGAAAAATGTCAGTTTCAATACTACTATGATATAACAATGCAAAAAGCCACCAACACCTAGCTGTCAAGAGAAATTAGTGGCTTGACTAGTAGAGGGGCAGTATCAGTAATTATCAGTAGTTACCTTAGTTATCTGAACAACTCCCATCTTCTCCCTGAAATATTGAAACTTACTCTTCCCTAAGGACTTTGTAAGANGAGGGTCAGTATCAGTAATTATCAGTAGTTACCTTAGTTATCTGAACAACTCCCATCTTCTCCCTGAAATATTGAAACTTACTCTTCCCTAAGGACTTTGTAAGAATATATGCAACCTATTCATCTATGGGAAAGTATTGAAGCTTAATGACTCCCTTTTGAACATGAACCCGAATGAAATGATATCTAATCTCAATATGTTTGGATCTAGCATGAAATACTAGATTCTCTGTGAGTTTCATGCAACTCTGATTATCACCGTATATCATAGTTGGCTCCAACTGAGAGTTAAATAAACTCACTAACATCTTGAGAAGCCAAATAGACTTGCAGCTAGCTAGAATGGTTGCCATGTATTCTGCCTGCACGGAGCTCAAAGCTATTGAATTTTGTTTCCTGCTAAACCATGACACAACTGCCGAACCCAAGATGAAACATCATCCTGAAGTGCTTCTCATGTCCATTACACTTCCAATCCAGTCAAAATTTGTATGGCCAGTCAACTCTATTCCATCTCTCTTCTCATAGTCCAAACCATATTGATCGTACCTTTAAGGTACCTGAGGACATGATTTGCAGCCACCTGGTGCACTCTCATGGGCTCCACCATATACTGACTCAAGGTGTTGACTACACAACTCATATCAGGTACAGTGTTAACCAAATACATCGGAGATCCTATCAATTGATGATACTTGGTTGGATTAACCAACTCTCCCTCAGAAGTCATCAACTTCTTCCAGTTGGTACTCATAGGTGTGTAGTCACTCTGTATGAAATATTTTCAAGATGTCAACAAGATATTTTCCTTGCCCTAGGAAATTATTCCCATCCTCCTGCCAATCCTCCATGCCCAAGAAATAGTGAATCAATCTAATGTCTTTCATTTCAAACTCTAAAGCAAGGTCTTTCTTGGAGCTAGCTATGAGTATCTCAGCTCATGTAATAAACAAGTCATCAACATACAAGACAAGGATGCGAGTTTCCCCTTTGAATACTATGAAGTAGAGGTTGGGATCTACCTCACTCTTTTGAAACCCCATTTTCTTTAAGTAGGCATCTATTCTTGAATACCAAGATCTTGGAGCTTGCTTTGGACCATACTGATATTTATTCAGTCTGCATACATGGGAATCTCTCCCATGTTCTTAAAAACCCATTGGCTGCTCAAGGTATACTTCTTCTTCTATGTCTCCATTTAGAAAAGTTGTATTCACATCCATCTGATGAATCCACAATCCTAGTTTTGTAGCAATGGAGATAATGGCTCTGATAGAAGTTTATCTAGCAATAGGTGCAAAGGTCTCATCATAGTCAATCCACTCAACTCGAGAGAATCCTCTTGCAACAAATCTAGATTTATACTTCTCAATGATTCAATCTGCAACATATTTAATTTTATATAGCCACTTGGAAGTAACTACAGACTTCTCTTCAGGTCATGGCACAATTTCCCAGACATCATTCTTCATGATGGAAGCATACTATTCCACCATGGCATCTCTCCGGACTTTCTCGCCTGCTGCCTACTCGTAAGATGATGGCTCAGACTCACTGATACTGCTCACCATAGCTACATAGCTACATAATCTCTCAGGTACCTTACTCTCTCTAGTATCCTTCTTGGGAGTTCCTACCAACTGAGCTCCCTTCAGGATTTATTGAAGCCACCTAGGCTTCCTCTTTCCTGAAGTAATTTCTGAAGGAGAGAAATGCTAATCCTCATCCCAACTCACAACTTGAGACCGTGTTTCAGAAGTAGTATCTCTGGTAGTTTGAGACCCTGTCACACGAGAACCTGTAATCTGAGAACCTGAACCTGCTGTGCCACCACCCCATGGCTCTTCTCCTGAGCCAACACTTGATCTTGAGGAACTAGTCACCTGAGAATATGTCAATTCCGAAACCTAAGTAGTAGTGTCTTTACTTGTATTTACCTGAGAAGGGGAAGCTTCCTTCTCCCCTTTTTCCAACTCACGAGACTTCCTGAAATCCTTGTTTTCCTCAATTTTCACATCCTTGTGTTCCACGCCTCTTCCCAGATAAAAAATGACAAACCCTGATCATGCAACATAGATATTTTTGTACCAACTATTGCTCTGTTTTTTCTCTCAGCCACCCCATTCTATTGAGGTGTGCAGGGTACAGTAAACTGTTTCTTTATTCCTTCTATAACACAAAAGGCATCAAATTCTTTGTAAGTATATTCTCCCACTTTGCCAGATCTCAAAACTTTGATCCCTCTCCCTGTTTGTTTTTTTTTCCAGAGCTTTGAACTCTTTGAACTTTTGTAATACCTCTCTTGATTCCTTGGTCTTCAAAAACTAGCTTGATGTTTTCCTAGAGATATCACCAATGAAGGTTATGTACTACTCACAACCTTTCAAATATGTGGTAGAGATCAAACCACACAGGTCTAAATGTATCAGATCAAGAGCTCCTGCTGATCTGTTGTCACTACTGGGAAAGGTAGTCTTTACATACTTACCAATAGCACACCATTTGCACACTTCACTATTCTCTGTGTTAAACTCAAGAACACATGCCAAAATCTCCCTCAAAATTATCAAAGCGGGATGATGTAGGTGAGCCATCCTTCTTTGCCATAGTTCACATAAGTCACAACAATCACTGCTACTGTCATGGGCTAGAGCATGATGAAGCTGAAAACTGAGTTTGTAAAGTTTCTCACATCGAACACCATTTTTCACACCTGAAGCTATGCTGGATCCCTTGGGATGTATGAGCACATGACCATATCGAAACATCACCCAAAATACCTTATCCTCTATGGTAGAAACTGAAACCATGTTTTTCTTCAATCTTGTAACATACATGTCATCTCTTAGCTTCATGAATTTTCCATGATCCCTTTCAAAGGAGATAGTTACTCAACCAACAACCTTGACTGAGGAGTTGTCTCCCAGTACTACTTCTAGATCCAATCCAGTTTCAGTGATATCTGTGAAGTACTGTCTAATGCCAATCATGTGTCTGGAGGCTTCACTGTCAATGTACCATATGCTAGTGGTAGGAGCACCTGCTAATTGACTGGACACCAAAGAAAATTCTCTGTCAATTTTCCCTATAGATTTCTTATCTGCAGAAGTGCATGAATGGAAAGTAATGAGAAGACACTCTATGTTACTATTTCTCGCCTCAGTGGCCATGGTCCACTCCTTTTTTATGGATATGAACTTTACTCACTCAGATATGACACTTGCACAATAGATTTGGATAGATATGATTGCTATCTTGCTAAAACACACTAGATCTGTCTCAGATCTAAACCCAAATAATTAGATTTGATAGATCTTACCTCTACATGCATTGTGGATCTGGATAGATCTGATCTCTATCTACTGAAATTGGCTAGATCTATCTCATATCTAGACTCCAACATTCTAGATCTGATAGATATGACCTCTACAGTCACAGATCTGAAACCTACTCTTCAAATATGGTAGATCTGGTCACCCTCTCTACAGATCTGAAAGTGATTTCCCTCCTCTAACCTCTAACGAGGCTCTGATACCATGTAAATTTTCTTAGAGGTCTCCACTTGCTCTAAGAAGTTGGGATGATCAAAATGATTACAATATTAACTAAACCAATATGAAATATGCTTTAGAACTTGTAACACATGAAGATCCTTACTCAATTATGAAATCACATGAGATACTGAAATTTACCCTGGAAACCCCTATGGGGAAAAACCAACAAACTATGGGAATTTCTACTCCTCGATCCCAGAGAAAATAAATAAATATAGAATAGATACAAAATGATTTTATATTCAAATGGATGAACCTGAAGGGACAAGGCCCTAGATTTATATGCATTTACAACTGACGCCCCTTTGGACAAAGAGTCCCCAATAGCACACCCTCACGCTGAATTTATCAACTCTATTATGTCAATCACATAACACTATTTTGTCTCTCTATCTCACTAAATAATCCACTCTCATCCGTTTTCTCTACTCTGTTCATTTTGAAAGTGGGAAAATGTTCCCCAGCACTGAAAACGTGCCCCAACTGTACTGTTGTGTCCTCACTCCTCAAAGGCACAACTCGACAAATATGCTATCAATCTGAATCTTACTGATTGCAGAAAGTATTTCCTCGGTCACTAAGGAAAAACCACAAAACTTTGGTCCCTCTATGCCTCCTCGGAAGCTTTGCAACAAATCCATCACGTCCCACACGTGTGAAATGTTGTTGTTCATGTCCTCCACCAACCGCTCATGTTGTTGTTGTTGCTTCCCCTCAGACACTAAATCTACTCAGTAAAATTATTTTGATGCCGTGTAGGAGAAAGGACTCTCCAATATAGTAAAGACTTGTCCTCTCTACTTCCTCAGGAATGCACTTCCAGTTGTACCAACAATATGTGCCCTTCTCCTGAAATGTGTAGCTCTGTTCCATAATCCCGCGAAGATGAACTCTCTCCCTCTTTTATCAAGAGTCATGGTAAACTAAACACTTAGACTTCCTTTTATAAGTCACTGAGATATTAGGTTACCAAAACCCTGATTAGCGTTTCAAAACCCTAATTTAACTTTTATGCAAAATTACTCTTTTGCATCTTTCCTCGTTAATACTTCAACAATCTCTATGACGTCAAAATCACCCAGGACTTGCATATTCATGTACTAATAAATTCTTGTACTAATCCCAATCACCTTACTATTTGTTTCCAAGCCACATACTTGTTTCCCTCGATAGGGGTTCTTGATATCCCATTGAATCACGCGTGATTTCCAATCATTTCACATTTGAGAAGAAGTGTAACCACCCACAGGATTGCTAGCCTCTAAGAAAGACCTAGTGGAACAAAGGTTGAATGCAACTTGTACTCTTTTAGAAATTAAGTTCTTCTATGGAAACTAGGCAATAAATTACAATCAATCACAACCTTACCCAATCAACGATCTTAATACTATCATTGGAAAGCAATCGACGAGTTGGAGCTTCCCACTCTTGTTTCTCTTTAAAAAAAAAACTTGATAATGCAGTGAAATCTTATTGTTTTATTTGTGTTTCTTTGTACAAAAAACACTTGTTTTTTAGCTTAGAAATCCATCAATGTCAAGAAACAAATGGATGCATTCATTTTAGTGACCAAATTTCTAGAGAGTGAGTCAATAGCACGTGTTGAACGCTAGTTTTCTTGTATTCGGGCATTGCCACCTTTACCTAATGGACGTTGAGGAAACTTGATTTTGTAATGGAAAACAAGGCATTTCATTTATTTTACAGTGTTTGGCACATTTGTTTCCTTATTTCTGAATCATTTTTTGATCAACGAGGTTCTTGTGGTGCGACTCTTAGTTCATTGGATAAATGATGTACAATTATTAAACTAGTGTTGACACATTTAACTAGTTTGAATTTAATTATATTTTTGGTTGTGCTCGAAATAAACATCTCTCTCTCAAATGCGCCTTTTCCTCTCACAAGATTCAATTCTTAACAACCATGGTACCCATTCTCAAGATCTTATTATGTTGCATTTTTCCCATACCATATGGGAATTTCCTTCTATGTTTTTAGCTATAATACTTGTATCATGGAATAATACAAGAAACCAAATCTCAATGTCATTTAACAATCCCATAGACTATTGAATTTTCTCATTAGTAGTAGAGATACAATTTTCATATCTGATAATTGATCCATAATGATTTCAAATAGTGATTTTCATCCCAATAACATCATTGAATAATTAGACACTGAAAATTTCAACATTAAATTGCAGCAAAAACACAAGATCATAGAAGGATAACCATGTGTTGGCGTTTCAACCTTTGAACCAGGTTCAGACCCTTGTTTGTCCATCAACAAATCCCAAGATATCAACCTGACAGAGCATGGCTCGGTCAACAGCACCTGTGATGAAGATGCAGTCTCACTAGGGATATCTCTTATGGGTGTTGTTTTTGGAGCCTAATCTTACAGATTCATAGATGTTATTCAGTCATGTTTGCACTCCAGGTTTACTATACGCTCCTTCCCCAATTTTGGGGTTGCAGACCCATGGTATTGGGTTAACCGTAGTATTTTCCTATGGTATTTCCCCTATAAAATAAAAGCATTGTAATACGGATTTGTATGGTATAGTATTGTATTATAGCATTGTAAACAATCTTTATGATTGTGTGAGAGAGACTGTGAGAGCATGAAGAGGAAGTGCAATGGTGTTGTTGTAGGTTTTATCCCTTCATCTTTCTGTATGGTAATAAAAGGACTGGCAATTTCTGTGTGGACGTATCCCATCTTTTGGGTGAACCAAGTTATATATGTGCCTCTCTGTAATGTGTTTAATATGTTTTGCATCTTGTTTAAAAATTTCACTGTATAACTATTATTGCTCTGCGGTCATGTTTCTAACAATTGGTATCAAAGCCAAAAGGTCTATTTGGATGGTAAACTCGTAGGAAAGAATGGTTCCTAGTTCAAGTGGGAGCAATGGAAGAAGAGGAAAAGTTTAGGGTCGAGAAATTTAACGGCCAAAACTATCAGTTATGGAAGATGCAAATGGAGGACTATCTGTACCAGAAGGATTTGTACCTACCATTGGGTCGAAAAGAAAAACAACCGAAGACTATGAAGGATGAAGAATGGGAGTTTTTTATTCATTCACTCTCATTGATCTTGAGCTTCTAGGAAATTCCTACATGATTGAATGCACCAATACTCAGAGTTTTGAAGAAGGAGAAAATTGTGCATCTACCATCTCGGTGGAGCACACTCTTGGATATGATATGAAATTATTTGTATATGATATAATATTATTTGGTTTGAGTTTTAATTTTCAAGAGCTTCCAATCATGCTTGTATCCGTTCTCATCAATTTTGGTGTGAAAAATCAAGTACCGCAAGTTTCTTTTAAAATTGATAATGGGGATTTGATGTCAGTTTTCTCTCATGAGTTTGCTGATATTATATTTTGTGGATCATTAGTTTTTTTTTGAAGCTATATAATATTATGTAGCCCAAGCATTCACTCTCCATAGTCCCAGGGCTTCTCTACCTTTCTATTTGATTGCATGCTCATCTCCTCACAGAACTAGTAAAGATGGAGACATTTTGCATTCTCCTGGACACTTTCTCCTAACACTTGGAGCTGATTTTACCTCACATGGTTTGATGTTCAAGGCTGCAATATATCAGTTGCTTGGGTTTTCCTCACATGGTTTTAATTCTCAATCACTTTTTCTCTCTCATCAGTTGATCTCAGTTTCTCTACATGGGTCTAGTTTTCATCTTGCAATTGTCTATGTTCCTGATTCAGTTGAGCATATTTTTATTCTTCCAAAGAGGAAAATTCGGGCCAGAAATAATCATTTAGTTTGGAGAGGTTCACATGCACAGTTCCTAGATGTTGTTGCACAAAAGAACCAAACTACTGCATTGTTGTTGCAAAGTGCTACAGATTCGACAATATTTTCAAAAAGTTTCTTTCAAAACATGTTTTCCTGTTTCACTACTTATCTTGAGGGGGGGGGGGGGGTTACCCATGAGGTTTTCCCCTATTTCCTTGGTTTATTAAGAACCATTTATTAATTCTTTTATATTGTAATGGGTGACTTTTGGCCTTGTTTATAGGTCCTACAGTTGTCCAAGTTAGGATTAAGGGGGGTGTTAGGATTTATAATCCTCCCTTGTCTGTACTTATCTATTAGATTATATTTTCCTAAATTAGGAGTCATTAATTAATATTGGGTCCACTAGGGATATTGGTGCCACTAGTACCAGTAACTAGAGTGCAGGGAACACATATAGAGGTTAACTACTATGGACTGCCACACCTTCATGCATGACTATATGTGCTGAGACCAATCCCTACAATTTAGGAGCCACTAGGAGTGCCACCACCAACCTCCTCAGTTGTTGGTAGTTGGAAACTAGTTAAGCTAAGCTATGCTCCAGTTGCATTCAGTTAGATGTCCTCCAGTTCAGTTAGCGCCAGTATTGCATGGATACATGTGGGAAGGAAACTATTATCACCTACTTCTCACCTACCACGTCATTTTAACTAGTTTAACTGACTATAATTGATTGAGAGACTGAATTAGACATCTAGAGTTAAACTAGTGAACTGTGATAGTGATTTAGGCTAGTTAGACATGTAGTCAGATTGAGTTGATATATTTGAATCATATACACATGATTTGAATTCTCCTTTATGTAACATTGTTGTATACTTTTGGGATTAATGAATATTATACTGTAAGTTTACAGATAAGTTCTTATCTGTTTTCTGTGAATTTGTCTTGTTCAGTGTGTATTTTTCATTCCATTCCACTGAACAATAATGCAATTCAATTGCACTCATTTCCTAAAGATCAATGGAATAATAATTTAAACATACATGTCGTAGTCAAACGACTTCATCGTGTCAGTGTCATTCCTATTCTCATACATTTAGTGACAACTGTCACTAGGAATTATCTACCCAAAATACACGGATGCTTTATTCCCTTAAGCATGCATTATCCTAACTTAATTATTACCCACGTTTTCTTGAGCTGTCCTTTTCAACTGATGCATGTATTCTTCTATCGTGGTTCCTTCCATTGCGGATGATCTTGTCGCATCTTCCCTTATGTCACGAACTCTTCCCTCACAGCTGCTTTTGTCATAGCTTCCTTTCTACAACTGTCTTACGTCGTATCTCTTTCTCCCACAATTGCTTTCATCGTATATTCCCTTATCTCACATCTTGCTCTACAAATTCTTCTTCTATCTAGCTCTTCCTCCCATAGCTACTTTCGTCGCAACTTCCCTTTTGTCACAACTTCCTTTAAAACTGCTTCTTCTATTGTATTTCTTCCTTTCACAACTTCATTTGTCGCACGGCCATACTATTCATATTTTTTAGCATAATTATAACCGATTTTTTCCAATGTTTTCCTAGGGCCAACATGACCCCAACACTAATTTTAACCTTCAATCGTGATGACCTTACTTTGAAAATATTAGAATATTTTCACTATCTACTCTGTTTCCGCCGCACATCTTCTTCTGCCTTCTGCAAATTTTCGACAAGGCTGGAACTGATGTGTTTCGATGTTGTAAGTCCCATGGGATCTGCTACTTATCACACTTTTTGGTGTATAGGATGAATAATTCCTGTAACTCTTTATGATTTGGCTTGCAATTCTATGACTTTGTTAGTTTGTTGTTGTTGTTGAGTGTGCAACGCTGTGACTTGCTGTTGAAGTTTCTTCATCCCAACAGCGTTAGATATTTTCTCTGCTAAGGGAAATTTATTCATATCATTCTTCATCTAATCCACCTCTGTCTCAGTAGTGCACAACTGTTCTAAATATTTCTCTAACTCCACATCATCGGTCAATGCTTCCCACGTATGAGAAACTTGTTCGATTTCCTTGGAACACAATGCCTCTACCTCTTTTATCTTCTTCGCACCCTTTGTTATTGTATTCCTTCTTTCTTCAAGCACCTCTGGTGGTGTACTTGGTCTCACTTATGCTTTTAGATCTGTGACCTTTTTTCTAAGGTCCTCCATGATTTCGCCATGTCAAATGACTTTGGCCTCTACAAACATTTCGTCTATTATTCCTTCATCTGCAAAATTACTTCAAGAAAGTGTTACAAAATTGTTGAGACGGTGCTTATCCTCCTCCGTGGTTTTTTCTTTTTGCTCCATTTGTTTAAATGTTTTCTTCATCTTACTAACAATCTTATTCAATGATTGAACTTGCTTGATCAATGCACCTTCTTTGACCTTCATTTCAATAACTACGACATTTTGTATTGCATAAGCTTCATACAACAACATTTGAGAAAAACTATTGTAACATAGCCCAAGTTCTTGGCCATGGTATTTAGCTCTGTCATTCCCATGTAAAGTGATTCTCCCACCAGTTGAGTCTTTATTGGTGGGATTGGTATCGACACATCATTCGTTCTCTCTTCTAACGGGACAACTAAGTCCCGTGACACTATCACTTGTGGTTTGTAGTCGACCACAACCTATACTTATTTTATGGATTTGTAGAGCGTCTGTAGTAGGTCTATAATATTACCTGCTAGCTTTGTCTAGCACTCATCCACTTTGTTCAAGATCTGGGTAGCAAATCCTATCATTGCTTCTGTCAGAAGGGTAAAATCGTCATTGGTAAGGTCGATAGTTCCTGCTATTTTATCAGCCTTCCTTTTCTTATTCCTTGTCTCAGGCTGCTCGTTCTTCTTCCTTTTATCGCCCACCATTGGATCTATTGGGGTTACACTAGAATCATTATGGGAGGGCTGGGAGAATTTTGCATATCTTGTGCTGTTGTTGGTGGGTCCCCTCCATGTTCTCCATCCTTCTACATTTGTGGATCATCCTGTTGCAGGTCTTATTCATAAATACCAGGTCATCAACAACATGAATTCACCATTATTCCGACCAATATTGGGTAATGACCTAAAATTCTTCTTCATATAGCAAGTATTGGGTTGCTAACCATTGGAATTGTGGATCTTGTTGCAGTTGCAACACGATATGATGGGGCCCGATCATAAACTTAATAATGTTTTAAAACCGCTGAAAATTCTCCTCCGTGATTCTTTCCTTCTTTTTCACCTAATATAGCAGGGCATCTCCATGTGTAAAGAATTGTACATTGTTGTCTATTTTCCTCTCCTTTATATATTTCTGGAACTAGAGATTATGGGGTTGAGATCCTAGACATTGCGCTGGTATATCTACCCCTTGGTAGTTCATTGGTTATGACCTTGCGACAAACGAAATCAAAATGAGCAACCATGAAAAATGGAATGCGGTACTTTTTTCCTACGACTCCTCCACATATTCTAGCAATTCATTTAGTAAATAGTGAGACCAATTCATTTGAACCCCCTCCGCACAGATTTCAGTTGTTGCAATCATTCCTGCAATACATTGGTTCGGTTGCATCTTCCAATATACCAACTTGGTAGCTAAAAACTTAGCTTCGAACCGAACGGTGTGGTCATTAATGGAGGCCATTAAAAAGCATATGGTATCTATGGAAAAATCATACTTTTCTTTTATCTTGTTTGTCATCAGAGTGTCTTGATATTTTTTGAAAAACGACGCTTGGTCTACGCTTGCAGGTGGAAGTCCTGTAAACACTGCTATAAACTCGACATCCACATAAATTTTTATGTCTATCCATAGGAAGCCACTGTGGAATGATACCAATAAGTATTTGACACATAAATTCACCTCTTTTCTTCGGCCGAAATGTGGCATATACATCAATGACAATAAACTTTCTTGGTCCAGTCATGTTTCCCATTCCATTGGAACTAGGTGCTTCAGGCTATCCAGTGCATATTGTACAAGAACCATGTAGTTATCCATGTCCAATTTTTGAAATTTTCATATTTCGTGATCGACAAAGGTCAACTTCTTAAGGTTTGGAAGTGTCAAAACCACAAATTTTCCAAAAAATTAAAAAATTTTAAAATTACATAACAATAACATAAACATAGTTAACTAATCATTTAATTAGTTATGAAATACCGCATTCCATATCTGAAATTATCTGTTGATTATGTTCTAGCAGTAGAAATGTTTCTCTTCAGTTTACTGACTTTGTTTTATTTTCGTCCACAAGGTGAGACTGTCATGTAAAATTGGGCTTACTTAGCTTTCGAGCTAATGCAGAAGTTTCATGTTCTTACAGACTACAGGTAAGAGGTCTTGGTACTGTTGGTCGCTATTCTAAAGTATTTGGTATAAGTTCACTGCAAAAGAAGAGTCCAGTAGAAAAATAATTGCTAAACCAATTTCAATGCTTGTTGAGGTACATTTAATAATCAGCCTTCTCCTAGTAGAAGTAGTTTATGGTTCTTATTAATTTCAGAACTATTTTATTTTATAGTTGTAAAGTATATACATGTTCTACTGATTCTTATAGCGGAGCAAGAACAACTGAGCTTTACGATCCAATGTATGATCTCATGTGTATGTTATTTTGTTACACATTAACAGTAAACTGATAAGGAGTTTATGTGATAATGTCTATAGATTCGAACCAGAAGTTTAAAAGAGCTTACTGTTGATTTTTATGAGAATGATAACAATGTTGATGTATAGATTTTATCATTCACTTCTTCAACTATTTCAAGCATAATTGAACTTCTCTTTTATAATATACATATATTTTACTGAACTGGTTTTTATCCTATTCCCTTTATGTTTACAAAGGGACAAGCCCTTAAGGGACTTAATTCGTAAAGAAAAGTATCTCTAAACCGCCTAAGACAAGGTATAGGGTGGAATCAAAGAGCCTAAGAATTTATTTTAATTAAATCAAATTTTACTTAGTCTCAATTTTTATAGTTCTACAAACTTTGTAGAAGAAAATCCTCCTTTTCAAACATTTATAATTATGGAGAATATTAATTCCCTGGAAAGATAAATTATGATGATACCCTATCGTAACAAAACAGAGTTTAAACTTGTTGAAACAAAATACTTGAATAAGTATAATTATTACTTAAACCTAGGTATTATATCTTCCTTTCATACAATTTTACAAAACTTACTTTGTTAAAGACTGTAACTGCTGAATGTCAAATAGCCATTCACTTGGATGGTGAGGTTAAAAACAAGGACATGACTTTACCAAGTTGAAGGTTTGACTTTAAAGAACATTATTACAAACCTTCCACTTACACAAAATCAAGATTGTAACATAAGGATTATGTTATGCAATTATTATTCTTGATAAAGTGTAATCTCCAATCAATATTATTTAATATATGAAATAACACGATAATATATTATAAGTCGTAATATTATTAAACTTACGATGAACGTATATTTCTAACGTGAGTTGCAATCATATAAATGATGGTATATCATGAGGTAACCAATGAATTGTTTACTTTTTACGTTGTTGAGGAGTTATAAAGCAAGGTTTATAAAATAGCGTGCTCCTTGTTATCACATTGCAATAATAGGTTACCCCTGGCCTATAGCTAAAGTTACACCTTTGAACTCAGCCCAAAGATCGATGAAGCCGTTCCTTGCACCTGCTCCTGGTCGACTATAGAGATTTACCCACCGTATACAAATTATTTGTAATGGGACGTGGCACCACCGTGACCGTGTACTGTATGGTTAAAAGACTTTCTTCGTCAAACCCTATTCTCATTGTTTTCGCCCGTGAAGTTCGGCCTCCTGCCGCTCTACAATGGTGCTTATGCACCCTAGCTGTGCCGCTCCACTTCACTAACAATTCCCAACTCGTTAATTCTCTGCAACTCATTCATCATACTTTTGCAGCGCTGTTTCATGAGATGCTAATGTCCATCTATTGACCGTCCTTCCTCCCAGATTTACAGTCTTCCAACCCTACCCGAGTCTTTAACTGTTTACTATTTCTCCCTTAGTGGAAGTCATGGCTTAATCTTCCGAAATAACAATGAGTTGTTTACTATGATGTTAATCCCTTCCTTCCTGTCTGTAGTAAGGTTACCTTGCTACAATAGTGGATGTCTTGCAAATGCTGGCAGTCGTATCTCTGTAAAACATTTCAGGTAAAAGAATACTGCCTATTTCTTTCCATTCTTACTGTTTATTCTTAACATCGTACTGCTTATCCGACTTATGAATTTTTAAAAGTTTTGTTCCTTAATGTATGCAGTTCTCGGCCTTCCTTCTGCAAGGTTCCGAAGCAAGGATTTGGGCAGCAGTTATAAGATCTGGTAATCCTGGTTATGGCATGGCTCTTTTTCCTTGTAGGGTTTCTTGAGGAACTATCGAGGGTTGGCACAAGAGGCCGAAACCCTTACAGCTTCAGTCTGCCTTGTTAAACTATTTGTTAGTTAGATTAGAGGAAGAAACCCCTACGCTATGCGAGGGTGCTCTGATTTAGGCCGAGGTTGGAATATATTAGTTTCCCTTCTATTTTGGTTAAGTGTTGTGTATAAACACTAGGCTGTAAGCCTGTCTTGAAAGAGGTTACAACCTCGATTTCTTATCTTTACAGTAAATTTTGATTGTACAGGGTTTTCACTCGAAGTCTATAATATAAAATATTATTACTGTGTTTCTTATTTGTAAATCTTAGTTTGTATTACGGCATTTATTTTTAATTCACAAACAGTGTATGTGTAACTAAGATGCCGGCTTATATTAGCCTTATTTTGTTGATTACTAAATACGGCTGTGAATGAATTTTTAACATGGCTCCACAGTTGTTTATTTAGTTTATATTCGAAATAATAGGGTTAAACCCTAATTCTAAATTAAGAACTACTTACTGCCTCTTTTATTAAATTCATTGTTATTTAGGTTGTAATACTTTTCCGCAAACTGTGAAGTTATTTGATGAATTTCACATTACTTATTAAACTCGATGAGTCGAGTATTCTACAATGTTGAAAATATTTTGAATGATGATATACTTGGTTTATTTATCTAAAATTCCCTTGTAAATAAAAGTGATTACGCTTCTGTACAAGTTTATATAATTTATTTACTCTTCTTTAAAGATGAAATCTTATATAGAACTGTTACCCTTAGGAAAAGGAATAGATGGGTATACAACAGGAAAACAATATATAACTGTCTGTAATTTTAGAGTATAGAATTTATACTATAATAAAATAGATTAAGATACTTGTGTAATTACCCAATAATACTATCTGTATAAGGTAAATAATAAAATAGTAAATACTATTTATAAACATCATATATTTTCCTTAACTAGAGTACTACTACCTTCATTGTTATTTAAACTCAGCTTCCCTAATACGTAACTGGAAATAGTAATTCTTTCTTTGTTTTATTATACTTATTGAATAAAAATAGCCTGTTAATATCAGGTTCTTATTCTTACTGTATTAATTACTTTAGAGATAAACTTCCTGTAATAAACTTCTATTTAATGTATAAATAAAAAATATATAAAAGAACTAATCAAGTTCTACCCTGTTAACAGCTCAAACAGTATAGGTTACCAGGTATATATTTTTACTTAAGCGTAACTATAGAAACAGGAAAAATTAATTAACCTATTTGAATTTACAAAAGTAATTTCTACTTTACTAAAGTTCATGTAGGAATAAATAAAGATTATGGCTGCCTTTCACTGATATTTCAAAAAAGACATTTAAAGTTACTGATATTAACTACAATATTAAGAACTGTTTTCTCTGTCAATAGATACTAATATCCGTGAACAAATTATTTTACTTCTCTGTTCTAAAAGAATTAACAAATATCTGTACAGAATGAAACTATTCCTAAAACCAAGACATTATTTTTTCAAAGCAACTTAAAGAAACTACTGTAAAATTCCATCACATACTATTCTGTAATTTTTTTTCATTTTAATACTTTCATTTTAAATTCACCCCTATGCTGGAGTACGGTCTGGTCACACCAAATGTGAAAAAACATAGGTGGGGTTGCATTACTCATCAAAAAGATTTGTTACAGAATAAACTATGAATACTTAATTTCTAATCCATCTAACTTCTTTTTCATTAACTACAAGTCTACCAATCAATCATAAACAAATTTTAAACAAGGATTTTAATAGATTGCAGAACCTGTTCTGGAACTGGGACAACAACAACAATGGGAGGTCGTTCCTCCCTACCAACTCCTGGAGAGCGCTCAAACAATGAATCCTCAGGACCCTCGAGCTTGCTCTGGTCTCCCTGGCTGAAACTAGGTGCGGCAGTAGTCAAATACCAGTCTTCAACTTCAGTACTAAATCTGAACTTATCAGTAAGTTCTCCCAGCTAACAAGTTGTAATAACCAAGTTACTACAACATTCCTCTCAGAACAACTTCCTTACTGTGTTTCCCTCTTTCCTCAATGAATTTCCTGAATATCATTCACCTGAATGAATTCTCTTTGGAAAATAACTGAGCAGCCTGAGCTCTCTTCATTGAGTACTTTTAAAAGATTGCCTAGGTCTTTTTGGGTTAGTTGTCATTTAATGAGCCACCTGCTCTGATCCCACTTTCTTGGGGGATCATGACCCCAATTATAGGGAAGTTGCCACCTACAAATTAGGAAGTGTTTTGAGGATGCTGCCACTTGTCTTTTGCCCTCCACCTAGTTCCATCCACCAGTTTGACCAGTAACCTCTTTTTAACAGCTCTCCCATGTTGTTGTCTCCACAATTTATTTATTAATAATAAAATATTCTTAATTACATTCCACTTTGGTTGACTCTGCTGAGTCATCAGTTCCTACTTAGCATTAAATTTAACATAATGTCCCAGGAATATAATTAAAACAATTAACATTATTTTACAAAATTGGGGTATATGACATACACACCCCCTTAAAATGTAACATCGTCCTTGATGTTACTTATTCTTCATCCTCTGCAACCTCCTGGAACAGATTCGGGTATGTTTCCCGCATCTTACTTTCCAGTTCCCAGGTAGCTTCTTCAGGACTAAGGTGCTTCCATTGCACCTTCAACTGTCCAATTGTGCGGTTCCGTAGAGTAATTTCCCTCCTCCCAAGGATACAATCCGACTCCACCAGAACTTCTCCTTCTGGTTCCACCTGTAAAACATTCTAATCAATCACATGAGTAGCATCATGAACATACTTTTTCAGAACAGAAATATGAAAAACATTATGCACTTTCAAATTAGGTGGTAACGCTAGCTGATATGCAACTTGACCAATTCTGGATAGAATTTCAAACGGACCACAGTAATGTGGTGCTAGATTTGCACAACTTCCCAATCTTAGGGAGCTTTTCTTGGGTCTTACCTTTATAAATACGTGCTCACCTACCTGGAACTCTTTGGGAGTTCTTTTCAAATCTGCTTGGCTCTTTTGCCGATCTTGTGCCACCTTCAAATTTTCCTGCACTTGTTTTACAATCTATTCCATTTCCTTCAGTAATTCTGGTCCTAACACTAATCTATCTACTGGATTATTCCAGGGGATACGAGTGTTACATTTACGCCCATACAGAATTTCAAATGGACTGAACTTAGCTGATGACTGATAGTTGTTATTATATGCAAACTCTGCTAAATGCAAGTAGTCTTCCCACTTACCTGGCTGATCTTTAACATACATCCTTAACAAATCTTCCAGCACTTGATTCACTCTTTCTGTCTGTCCATCTGTTTGAGGATGGAAGGAGGTGCTGAAATTCAGTGTTGTATTCAATCCCTTAAACTAGGATTTCCAGAAATTCCCTGTGAATTTAGGATCCCTGTCTGAAATGATAACCTTCGGTACACCATGTAGCCGAAAAATCTGCTTTAAAAATATGTCAGCTATGTTGGCAGCCTTATAAGTAGTTTTAACAGGGATGAAATGTGTTTCTTTACTTAATTTATCTACCACCACCATAATTGAATCATTCTGATTCTGATTTCTGGGAAATCCAGTAATAAAATCCAAGCTGATTACTTCCCATTTCCAACTAGGAATAGGCAAAGGTTGCAGTAAACTAGCTGGATGTTGGTGTTCGGTTTTTACTTGTTGACAGTCCAAACATCTAGCTATGTATTCAGCTACTTCAGATTTCATATTAGGCCAGAAATATTCTTTCCTTAACATGGTTACAGTCTTTTGGTAACCTGGATGCCCTGAGTAAGGTGTTTTATGAACTTCGT
This sequence comes from Pseudotsuga menziesii, assembly GCA_001517045.1. NCBI lineage: Eukaryota > Viridiplantae > Streptophyta > Pinopsida > Pinales > Pinaceae > Pseudotsuga > Pseudotsuga menziesii. The sequence goes on from LPNX010210979.1 coordinate 1,479,441, forward strand.
CCAGAATCAGCAACTTAACCTTGGGCACATTAGGCACATACAGTTTGTCCTTAAACAATAAAAATCCATCTTTATTTAGACTATAACCTTTGATTAAGCTTTCTGTAGGTTCTTCTTTAGCTGTAAATTGTAATTTTTGATAAATTTCATCCAATTTTATCCCTTCAGTAAGCTGTTCATTTAAATCAGAAGCATAAGTGTTGATCGCTGTTGTAAAATTCAGCTTTGTGTTTCTGCTTAAAGCATCAGCCACCTTATTTTCTTTTCCTTTTATGTGTTGGATTTCGAAATCATATTCACTCAATAAGGCTAACCACCTTGCTTGTCTTGCATTTAAGTTAGGTTGATCCAAAAGATATTTTAGGCCTTTATTATCAGTCATTAAAATAAACTTTCTGCCTATTAAGTGGTGTGGCCACATTTTTAAGGCATGTATAACAGCAGCAAGTTCTAAGTCATAAGTGGCATAATTCTTTTCGTGGATCTTTAACTTCCTGGACTCATAGGCAATGACATGCCCGTCTTGAGTCAGCACACCGCCTAAACCATCATTACAGCCATCTGTGCATACCACAAAATCCTTATTAGGATCTTCTATTCTTAGAATAGGTGCACTTGTTAATAAGGTTTTTAATTTCTTAAAAATTTCTTCACATTTTAAGTTCCAATCGAATTTCTTGCCTTTCTTTTGCAAGGAGGTGATCGGATTAGCTATTTTTGAAAAACCTTCAATAAATAACCGGTAATTCCCATGAAGGACCTAACATCTATTACGTCTTTTGGAACCGGCCAATCTTCGATTGCCCGAATCTTTTCAGGATCCACTGAAATCCCTTCCTTAGTCACTACGTGACCTAAGTACTGGATTTCATCTTTAAAGAAATCACACTTGCTAAACTTCGCAAAGAGCTATTGCTCTCGCAACTCTTGTAAAACTATCCTTAAGTGTTCTTTATGTTCTGCTTCATTTTTAGAGTAAATTAAAATGTCATCGATAAATACGACAACAAATCTATCTAAATATTTATGCATTATATTATTCATTATACACATAAAGATAACTGGGGCGTTGGTAAGCCCAAATGGCATTACGACAAATTCGTAATGTCCATACCTTGTTCTGAAGGATGTCTTGAAGATGTCCTCATCTTTAATTCTTACCTGATGATATCCTGATCTCAGGTCTATTTTTGAGAACATCATAGCTCCACGTAGATGATCAAACAGATCATTTATGCGGGGCAACGGATATCTGTTTTTAATAGTCATCTTATTTAGTTGACGGTAATCTATGCATAGTCGCATAGTCCCATCTTTCTTTTTGACAAAGATTACTGGTGCTCCCCAAGGGGACACACTGGGTCAAATGTACTCCTTATCTATTAATTCCTTTAACTGTGATTTTAGTTCATTAAGTTCTAAAATATTCATACGATACGGAGCTTTCGAGCTAGGTACAGCACCTGGCACCAGCTCAATAGTGAAATCCAGTTCCCTCCTATGAGGTAATCCTGGAATTTTCTCCGAAAAAACATCAGTAAATTCGTTTAAAAAAGGAATATCCTCTATTTTTAATTTATCTTTTTCATATTTACTTGCCTCATTTGTAATAGTTACAGCATAGGCCTTGCACCCTTTTCTAACTGCTCTTTTAAGTTGTAAGGCAGAAATCTTCCTGATTACAGTTTTCCTAGGAATACCCTTAATTGTTACTGGTTGTTCAATATTGTTTATGCACGTAAAAGTTTTATCAAAATAGTTTAAAACTACCTTGTGCTGCTCTAACCAATCCATACCAATCAGTAAATCATACGAGCCAAGTGGAAAAACATTTAGCTTAACTGTAGTTTTAAAATAATCCATGACTAAAGCACATTCCTTCACATAACAGGTTACTTTCCTTTTTTCCCCAGTGGCTAATTGAACTAACCAAGAACTATCAAACTTTTCAATAGACAAATTACACTTTTCCACAATCTGAGGTGCAATGTAACTAAGACTAGCTCCTGGATCAATTAAAATGGTTACAGGGGTTTGGTTAACCATACCTTCTACTTCCACCATGGAAGTCTGATAATCAGCTTGGCGGTTCTCCAATGCTGCATTTATTCTGGGCATAGTCCTTGCAAATTCTCCAACAGTCATTTCATCCTGCACAGTATGAATATTGTTGTTTGACTTTTTTCGATTTGGGCAGACCAAGGCATAGTGCGGGCCATTGCACTCCCAGCACTTAACAGGCTCTTTTCGTTCAAAATTTTTAGTGAAATTTCCATGATTGTTTGAAGCTTCCTTGCCCTTGAAGTTATTGGAATTATTGGAATTATGGGAAACACCATTTCTATTCCCCTGGAAATTTTTGCCGTTGGAATAATTTATGTTCTTATTATTCTTGAAATTATTCTGGGGTACAAATTCTTTCTTTTTAAACTCAGACTGATTACTGTTCTTTTTAGCCTTCCAGTTGGCTATACCTTCTTTCTTCTTGTTCTGCTCAAAACAGAAATTTGCCTTCCTCATGGCTTCTTCCAGAGTCTTCGGGTTATCATACTCGATTATGTCCTTGATATGATATGGCAGACAGCTGAGAAACCAATGTACTTTAGGTTTCTCATCAACTAAATAAGGTACATACCTCAACAAACTTAAGAATTTATTGTTTAAGTCATTCATAGTCATGGATCCTAACTTTAACTCGTAAAATTCCTTAGCTCTTTCTTCATAATATTGTTTGGACAGAAATTTCTTCTTGAAGTACCTTTTAAAAGTACTCCAGTTAACTTCTTTTTCCTTGATACCCTTAACTCTCTTCAGATCTTGCCACCATATGTCTGCTTTTCCAGAGAGATTATAGATTGCCATTCTTGCCTTCAGCTGATTTGAATAGTTGTATATCTGAAAATATTTCCTCATCCCGGATAACCAGGACTCTGCTTCCTCTCCTTTTTCGGTCTCTCCGTTGAAAGTTGGGGGCTTTATTTTTTTAAACTCCCTGGAATTCTCTTCATATGGCCTGTACTTTTTCTTTCTGTTATACAACTCAGCCTCACTACTGTCACTAGTAGTGTAATAGCTTTGTTGTTCCCTGAATCCTTCAGATGATGAACTGCTTTCCGCTTTTGTCAGCTTCATCTTTTTATATCCTTTATGATGGCTAACTTCCTCAGATTCGGATCTTTTGCTCCTCCCTTCAGTCTAGAATTTTTCCATCAAAATTTGGTTCAACTCCTCCTGAGTTTTCAGAATCCTTTCATTGTCCTTCTTGACTAATTCCATTTCAGTCTTCAAATCCTTTATAGTCTGCATCAGCTCCGAAGAGTGAGCAGTTACCTCTTCTAACATAGGTTCTCTAGACATCTATCTTGTCTCGGTGTTTGGAGACTCCTCCTCAACATATTCTCCTAGCTTCTCCATACCTACCTGTCAGATTCAGAAAAGAAATTTTATGCTCTTTACATAAAACAAAAATTTAGGTTAGTGCATTGTTTTTACTGTTTTACGGAAACTAGTTGGGCTGCATTAAGGCCTAGTGTTTGAACCATGCTCTGATACCACATGTCAAAACCCCAAATTTTCCAAAAAATTAAAAAATTTAAAAATTACATAACAATAACATAAACATAGTTAACTAATCATTTAATTAGTTATGAAATACCATATTCCATATCTGAAATTATATGTTGATTATGTTCTAGCAGTAGAAATGTTTCTCTTCAGTTTACTGACTTTGTTTTCTTTTCGTCCACAAGGTGAGACTGTCATGTAAAACTGGGCTTACTTAGCTTTCGAGCTAATGCAGAAGTTTCTTGTTCTTACAGACTACAGGTAAGAGGTCTTGGTACTGTTGGTCGCTATTCTAAAGTATTTGGTATAAGTTCGCTGCAAAAGAAGAGTCCAGTAGAAAAATAATTGCTAAACCAATTTCAATGCTTGTTGAGGTACATTTATTAATTGGCCTTCTCCTGGTAAAAGTAGTTTATGGTTCTTATTAATTTCAGAACTATTTTATTTTATAGTTGTAAAGTATATACATGTTCTACTGATTCTTATAGCGGAGCAAGAACAACTGAGCTTTATGATCCAATGTATGATCTCATGTGTATGTTATTTTGTTACACATTAAAAGTAAACTGATAAGGAGTTTATGTGATAATGTCTATAGATTCGAACCAGAAGTTTAAAAGAGCTTACTGTTGATTTTTACGCGAATGATAACAATGTTGATGTATAGAATTTTTCATTCACTTCTTCAACTATTTCAAGCATAACTGAACTTCTCTTTTATAATATACATATATTTTACTGAACTGGTTTTTATCCTATTCCCTTTATGTTTACAAAGGGACAAGCCCTTAAGGGACTTAATTCGTAAAGAAAAGTATCTCTAAACCGCCTAAGACAAGGTATAGGGTGGAATCAAAGAGCCTAAGAATTTATTTTAATTAAATCAAATTTTACTTAGTCTCAATTTTTATAGTTCTACAAACTTTGTAGAAGAAAATCCTCCTTTTCAAACATTTATAATTATGGAGAATATTAATTCCCTAACAAGATAAATTATGATGATACCCTATCGTAACAAAAGAGAGTTTAAACTTGTTGAAACAAAATACTTGAATAAGTATAATTATTACTTAAACCTAGGTATTATATCTTCCTTTCATACAATTTTACAAAACTTACTTTGTTAAAGACTGTAACTGCTGAATGTCAAATAGCCATTCACTTGGATGGTGAGGTTAAAAACAAGGACATGACTTTACCAAGTTGAAGGTTTGACTTTAAAGAACATTCTTACAAACCTTCCACTTACACAAAATCAAGATTGTAACATAAGGATTATGTTATGCAATTATTATTCTTGATAAAGTGTAATCTCCAATCAATATTATTTAATATATGAAATAACACGATAATATATTATAAGTCGTAATATTATTAAACTTACGATGAAAGTAGATTTCTAACGTGAGTTGCAATCATATAAATGATGGTATATCATGAGGTAACCAATGAATTGTTTACTTTTTACGTTGTTGAGGAGTTATAAAGCAAGGTTTATAAAATAACATGCTCCTTGTTATCACATTGCAATAATAGGTTACCCCTGGCCAATAGCTAAAGTCACACCTTTGAACTCAGCCCAAAGATCGATGAAGCCGTTCCTTGCACCTGCTTCTGGTCGACTATAGAGATTTACCCACCGTATACAAATTATTTGTAATGGGACGTGGCACCACTATGACCATCTACTGTATGGTTAAAAGACTTTCTTCGTCAAACCCTATTCTCATTGTTTTCACCCATGAAGTTTGGCCTCCTGTCGCTCTGCAATGGTGCTTGTGAACCCTAGCTGCGCCGCTCCACTGCACTAACGATTCCCATCTCGTTACTTCTCTGCAACTCGTTCATCATACTTTTGCAGCGCTGTTTCATGAGATGCTAATGTCCATCTGTTGACCGTCCTTCCTCCCGGATTTACAGTCTTCCAACCCTACCCGAGTCTTTAACTGTTTACTATTTCTCCCTCAGTGGAAGCCATGGCTTAATCTTCCGAAATAACAATGAGTTGTTTACTATGATGTTAATCCCTTCCTCCCTGTCTGCAGTAAGGTTACCTTGCTACAATGGTGAATGTCTTGCAAATGCTGGCGGTCGTATCTCTGTAAGACATTTCAGGTAAAAGAATACTGCCTATTTCTTTCCATTCTTATTGTTTATTCTTAACATCATACTGCTTATCCGACTTATGAATTTTTAAAAGTTTTGTTCCTTAATGTATGCAGGTCTCGGCCTTCCTTCTGCAAGGTTCTGAAGCAAGGATTTGGGCAGCAGTTATAATATCTGGTAAGCCTGGTTACGCCATGACTCTTTTTCCTTGTAGGGTTTCTTGAGGAACTTTCGAGGGTTGGCACAAGAGGCCGAAACCCTTATGGCTTCAGTCTGCCTTGTTAAACTGTTTGTTAGTTAGATTAGAGGAAGAAACCCCTATGCTATGCAAGGGTGCTCCGGTTTAGGCCGAGGTTGGAATATATTAGTTTCCCTTCTATTTTGGTTAAGTGTTGTGTATAAACACTAGGCTGTAAGCCTGTCTTGAAAGAGGTTACAACCTCGATTTCTTATCTTTACAGTAAATTTTGATTGTACAGGGTTTTCACCCGAAGTCTATAATATAAAATATTATTACTATGTTTCTTATCTGTAAATATTAGTTTGTATTACGGCATTTATTTTTAATTCACAAACAGTGTATGTGTAACTAAGATGCCGGCTTATATTAGCCTTATTTTTTTTATTACTAAATATGGCTGTGAATGAATTTTTAACATGGCTCCATAGTTGTTTATTTAGTTTATATTCGAAATAATAGGGTTAAACCCTAATTCTAAATTAAGAACTACTTACTGCCTCTTCTATTAAATTCGTTGTTATTTAAGTTGTAATACTTTTCTGCAAACTGTGAAGTTATTTGATGAATTTCACATTACTTATTAAACTCGATGAGTCGAGTATTCTACAATGTTGAAAATATTCTGAATGATGATATATTTGGTTTATTTATCTAAAATTCCCTTGTAAATAAATGTGATTACGCTTCTGTACAAGTTTATATAATTTATTTACTCTTCTTTAAAGATGAAATCTTATATAGAACTGTTACCCTTAGGAAAAGGAATAGATGGGTATACAACAGGAAAACAGTATATAACTGTCTGTAATTTTAGAGTATAGAATTTATACTATAATAAAATAGATTAAGATACTTCTGTAATTACCCAATAATACTATCTGTATAAGGTAAATAATAAAATAGTAAATACTATTTATAAACATCATATATTTTCCTTAACTAGAGTACTACTACCTTCATTGTTATTTAAACTCAGCTTCGCTAATACGTAACTGGAAATAGTAATTATTTCTCTGTTTTATTATACTTATTGAATAAAAATAGCCTATTAATATCAGGTTCTTATTCTTACTGTATTAATTACTTTAGAGATAAACTTCATGTAATAAACTTCTATTTAATGTATAAATAAAAAAAATATAAAAAAACTAATCAAGTTCTACCCTGTTAACAGCTCAAACAGTATAGGTTACCAGCTATATATTTTTACTTAAGCGTAACTATAGAAACAGGAAAAATTAATTAACCTATTTGAATTTACAAAAGTAATTTATGCTTTACTAAAGTTCATGTAGGAATAAATAAAGATTCTGGCTGTCTTTCACTAATATTTCAAAAAAGACATTTAAAGTTACTGATAGTAACTACAATATTAAGAACTGTTTTCTCTGTCAGTAGATACTAATATCTATGAACAAGTTATTTTACTTCTCTGTTCTAAAAGAATTAACAAATATCTGTACAGAATGAAACTATTCCTAAAACCAAGATATTATTTTTGCAAAGCAACTTAAAGAAACTACTGTAAAATTCCATCACATACTATTCTGTATTTTTTTTCATTTGAATACTTTCATTTTAAATTCACCCCTATGCTGGAGTACGTTCTGGTCACACCAGATGTGGAAAAACATAGGTGGCGTTGCATTACTCATCAAAAAGATTTGTTACAGAATAAACTATGAATACTTAATTTCTAATCCATCTAACTTCTTTTTCATTAACTACAAGTCTACACATCAATCATAAACAAATTTTAAACAAGGATTTTAATAGATTGCAGAACCTGTTCTGGAATTGGGACAACAACAGCAATGGGAGGCCGTTCCTCCCTACCAACTCCTGGAGAGCGCTCAAACAACGAATCCTCAGGACCCTCGATCTCGCTCTGGTCTCCCTGGCTGGAACTAGGTGCGGTAGTAGTCAAATACCAGTCTTCAACTTCAGTACTAAATCTAAACTTATCAGTAAGTTCTCCCAGCTAACAAGCTGTAATAACCAAGTTACTGCAGCATTCCTCTCAAAACAACTTCCTTACTGGTTTTCCCTCTTTCCTCAATGAATTTCCTGAATATCATTCACCTGAATGAATTCTCTCTGGAAAATAACTTAGCAGCCTGAGCTCTCTTCATTGAGTACTTTTAAAAGATTGCCTAGGTCTTTTTGGGTTAGTTGTCATTTAATGAGCCACCTGCTTTGATCCCACTTTCTTGGGGGATCATGACCCCAATTATAGGGAAGTTTCCACCTACAACTTAGGAAGTGTTTTGAGGATGCTGCCACTTGTCTTTTTCCCTCCACCTAGTTCCATCCACCAGTTTGACCAGTAACCTCTTTTTAACAGCTCTCCCATGCTGTTGTCTCCACAATTTATTTATTAATAATAAAATATTCTAAATTACATTCCACTTCTGTTGACTCTGCTGAGTCATCAGTTCCTACTTAGCATTAAAGTTAACATAATGTCTGAGGAATATAATTAAAACAATTAACATTATTTTACAAAATTGGGGTATGTGACAGGAAGAATGTTCTGCGATACCCAAAATCCTTTAGACACAGTTGGTGCTGCTCGTGGGTACTGTGCATTCTTCAAGACTCTAATTTTTGGCGCATCATATTGTATTGGTGGAATATATGGTGGCAGCATAGTCGCAGACCCTGGCTCTTCCTCCTCCTCCTTCGGTGGTGGTGGTGGTGGTGGTGGTGATTTCTTCTTTCTATTTCTAGAGTGTTTCCCCGTTGATGAACCAGGTGGGTCTGGTCGTAACCTTACTGTAGGGATAAATGGAACTTGTTCAGCTTCTTTGGTAGCCATAGCCTGCAGTGGAACATATCTGGCTATGTATTCTATAATGGGTGTGGTTGATGTGGCCATGACACTATATTATGCAATTGTGCTAGTATTGGAAATCGAAATAAGCATGCTTTGCAGAAAACTCACTTCAACTCTTGTAGTTGTAGACATCAATATCTCTCTCGAATGCATCAGAATGAATTATATACTTGGGCACAAATGGTGATAACATATAACCATTCATTCCATTAGTACTCCATACAACCAGGGAATTAATGGAAAGGTAGTTGTCATTTCCATCACATGGGATGATCGTTCGAATGATTATTAGGAAACTTCTATGCATGCCACCACTCGCATGTCACATTAGTCGTAGTTATTGTGCAATAAATACTGAACTGACCAAAATCATGCCCCCAAAATATCTTGGGACTTTAAATTAACTACAAACGCCTTTGAATTAACTACGACCAACTATCATTTCCGCGACTCCATTTTAACTTGTGACAACAACGTTCTTCCTGTGACATGTATCCAACCTTCGACATTTTCCCTTTGTTGTGACAGACAGATTTTCTTTGCCATCATCTCTCTTGTTGCGACAGATAAAGAGACTATGACAATTTTCCTCTCTCTGCGACATACTTTTAGTGTGTGACGCTTTTTGCTTCTTCTTGCGACAACTCATTTCCTATGATAAAAAAAAAATCAGAGGTATTTTTTTCTAGTCGACCAAGCCATGGCTATCCTAATAAGGATTTATCCAAATTCCATTCACTATTCCTTTGACAAGTGTTCCATCCAAATTTTTCAATAGCAGTGCTCCTTCGTCAATGATATGTGTTACAATATACATTCATGCGATGAAAACAAATTTTAGATGTTTTTTTTTATTCTTTTATTTCTTAGGCAACTTGCATTCACTATTCCTTTGACAAGTGTTCCATCCAAATTTCACAATTTCCGTACACCTTCACCAGTGATCGGTGTTACAATACACGTTCCTAGACATAGTGTTTTTAGCTTTCCCTTATGCTTGAATAATTTGCTATCATACAGAAGAAGAAGTCCTCATACCTTAAATTTCTTTCTCTTGATGTGGATATCATGCCATACTTTCTACCATTCTTTATCAACGTTTTGATGATATCCTACAAAAAATGATCTTCTTCCAATTGTATCAATTGCGACAGTTTTTCCTCGACAACACCAACATCTTTCATCTCCTAATTGCAACAATCCTAAATATATCAACATCACAAAATCACAACTTCTTTTCCATATATCAAGCGAAATGGAGTTCGGTCTGTCAACTTCTTACAGGTCATGAGATATTCCCATAGTATTGTGGAAATTTTTTGACCCCAATCATCTCTTTGGACATTGAAAATCTTTGTCAACGCGTTCTCCAGGATTTTGTTAAATGCTTCAGCACACCATTTGATTGAGGGAGATATGGTGTTGTCTTTCAATGTTGAATCTAAAATTGTTCCGCCAGTTCCTCAATCAACTGGTTAACAAAGCGTGTGCCTTGGTCGCTTATCAAAATTTTTGTGCATCGAAATCTAGTCACAACATTTTCAAACAAAAACTTAGTAGTAGTCACAGCAGTACAATATTTTACTAGCATTGCTTTGGCCCATCTGGTGAGGTATTTGGTCATGGTAATTATATATATTGCACCTGTTTGCTTCCCTTTTGGAATAATAGGGCCCACAAAATCAACGACCCATTTATCAAATGCCTACAAATTTATTTGGGGTACCAATGTAATTTCATCTTGTCACGATGAATTTCTAGTTCTTTGACAACCATCACAACTACGACAGTATTCTTGGGCATCTGCATGAATGGTGGTCCACCACAATCTTTCTTGATATATATTTCTCACTATATATTTTCTAGAAAAATGGCGTTATGTGATGCCAACATGCGCTTCATTTAGTATCATTGGTCGCTTGTGTTCCAGGACATAGCGATGAAGAATATCATAGGGGCCCATTTTATATAATTGTCCAGTGATCAACTAGAAGTTTGCAACTTGCACAACTAACTATTTCTTTTGTGCAGTAGTAAATTTAGCTGGTGCATATCCCATACTAAAAAATTGTATGATGTGTCTATAATGATCATAAAACATTGTTATTGCAAATAGTTGTGCATCAAGGAGACTGTCATCGAGGTTACTAGGTTCGTTGCCACTTTCAATCCTCGACAGACAGTCTAGTCCAGAATTCAATCGATCCAATTTAACAATGAATTCATATTCAAATTCCTAAAAAAGGAGAATCCACCGATAAATATCCCTCCCAACACTAGCTTATTCACTAGGTATTTCAAGGCTGAATGATCTATGTACATTTTGAAATGTCCAGCCAACAAATAGTGTCAAAATTTCTGCAGAGTGTATACCATAGCTAGTCCTTCTCTTTCTTTCATGGTATAGTTCTTCTCTGTTGTTGATAATTTTCTACTAGCGAAGGCAATAGGGCGATCAATTGACCCTTGGCTAGGATGTACTAGTACCACGCCGAGTGCAAAAGACAACGCATCGACATGTACATGAAATTCCTTTTTTCCAGTATGGAAATACAAGTATGGGCATTGTAACCATCTTTTTCTTTAAAATGTCCTAGATTTCTTGGAAAAATTCCCTCCACTGGAACTTAACATTTTCTTCAATAAATTCTCCATCAGAGCAGTCAAATCCGCATATCCTTTGATAAATTTTTGATAGTATCTTGTATGTCCCAATGTTGATCTCAGTCACTTCACTATGGTAGGTGGTGGTAGGTCAACAATAATTGCAACTTTGGCAGGTTCGACCAAGATTCCATCACGACAAACCACATGGCCTAAAACATTTCCAAAAGTGGCACAAAAGATACATTTCTTTAAGTTCAGTGAAATTTGATACTGGTAATAGTGTTTCAGCATCGTCCTAAGGCTCTCGATATGATCCTTAATGATCCCAAACACCATCCAATCGTCAAAGTAGACCTCAATAAATTTATGAATAAAATGTTTGAAGGAGGCCACTACTATTCTAGAAAAAATAGCATGAGCATTCTTGAGTCCAAAGGGAATTACCATGTATTGTAAACAACCCCACTCTATCGAAAAGGTTGTCTTGTGTCACTCTTCATTTTCTATTCTAATATGATGGTAGCCAGAGAACCCTTCAGTGAATGAGTAAATTTATCAACCCTCGACACTATCTAGTACCTCTTCTGTAAATGGAGTCAGAAAATGGTCATGTAAACAAGCATCGATCAATATTCTTAGGTTGACACAAACCCACACTTCACGATTAGTCTTTTTATCTTGCACTACCATCGGGATGATCCACTATGATTCTTCTACAGGTTCTATGATACCTGCATCCAACATTCGAACCAGCTTTGCCTTGACTTTTTCTTTATACTGTGGATTCAATCAGTATGGTCGCTGCTTGACAAGTTTTGTGTCAAGATTTATAGGTTTATTCATTTCTACAAGGTCTTCAAAAATCTCTTTCATACCTGAGGATTCTATAGGGAACAAATCTTGAAACTCATGCACTAGATGTGTGATCTTCCCGACTGTCTCATCATCCCAGTGATCTCCAAGATTGGAAAATTTTGGATTCTCCACGGAGCCAATGTTGATTTTCTTGACTTTTAGTGGATTTAGAATTAGTCACTAGAAATACCAAATCCTTCCACTGTGCACATACATTCAAACTTATCTATGTTTACATCGCATGTTTCATCGTCATCAGGTTCTCATGTCACATTATAGCACTCCATCCAGTGATAGATTGTTGCGTTGTGCTGATTGAAGTTTCTCACTGCGAAAGGATATCTTCAAATATCTTTGTCTTGATTACTTGCAATGTGGTATCAATCGACGAATGATCATTGAAAAATTCAAATGTGTGTATGAAGCTAGTATCTAATTCATCCCATTCAGCAGTCCCTTTTCTCAGTTCAACTGATGTATATCAACTCCTTGGTATCATGTCTAATGTGTGTATGAACTCATGAACCCATTCTTGTCGCAGACAAGCCTCCCATGTCACACGAAAATACTCTATATGTTTGACAGGATTAGTCAATCCTATATATTTTCAACCCTTATAGATGATCTCTTCTCCGAACCATTCACATTGTGTACATTTTGAGATAGATTTTTTATGTGTGGCCCACCATTTGGCGGGTGTAGCTTTCAGTGAAAAGTACAGGGCGTACAAGCAGTGATGTTTTGTGTATTTTTATTCAAAATTTTAGGTAAACCATCATATGTAGGTATATCACTTAACTTAATTCTTGCTCATCGCACAGAATGTGTAGTTCTTGTGCACCTTCTCATGGATACTTCATGCATCCGATTCTGATAGTTTTCCAATGCTTCACCATAATCTAATGTATAGGAACTAACACTCTGCCAACTAATATTTTCGCTGGATGTTGAATTTACATAATCATCCCTTGTGGATGTGATGTTTTAAATATGGTCAATATGATCACCTTGTCCTTCACTTTACTGGCTTGACATATATCTGACCTTCGAGTAGATCAATTGGTGCGATAACCCTTAGCTCATAATATTGTGATTATCAATCACCAAGTCGATTCCCAAAAGTGTAGGATATGGGTTTGTGCAATCGACAATGTTGATTACTTCAAATTTAGTATAGGTTCACAGTCCTTCTTCCTCGACAAGAACCCAAGTCAGTCGAACATTAGGTAATAATTTCGACTGATTTTCTAATCTAAGTTGAATAGGATACCACTCCAGTCATAGTTTCCCCATGCTTTCCCATGTTTGTATCATCAAAATGTTGACATCAAATCCCAAATCCAAAATAACATAGTCTGTATCATAATATCCTATTTGAGTAGTCACTCTTAACTCATGACTGGTCTTTAATATTTTCCCACATGGTTAATTCTTCTGTATGGTCGCAACTCTTCTTGAGGTTATTTTACTAGAGCTCTCAATTCTGTGACAACATATTTATCTTGTATTAGTGATAAGTAAATTTTAAAAAACTCTTTAAGATTACTAACCTTTCCCGTCAGTTGATTTCGAAATAGTTGATCAAACCTTTCAAGCATCTCCATTATTATTCTTCTTGGTAATGTAGGAGCAGACGTTGATGCTTTATTCTTGTCAACAAATTCCGGTCGTGCATCCAAGAATACTTAATTTTCTTTTTGGACATCGAAGGACACTTTCTTTTGTGTTGTTGGTCGCAGTTGCATTTTTTCATGTTGTGCATCTTAGTATGCTCCAGTCGCAACACCTCCCCTTGTTATGATAATAATATTTGGTTCCCTCAGTTCAACATAGATATTTTTAATATTATGGTTGGGGTTTGGATTGGGATTCTGCAGAGGGTTCGGATTTCCCACATTTATATTCTGCCACTTCGTAATCAATTACATACACTATTCGATAGTATGATAAAAATATTTGCAATACGAACATGCATTTTTAAAACCCGTAAAGTACCTAGAAAAATGTCACAGTTTCCCACATTTATAACATATGATTTGGCCTCTTCCATGACCAAATCCTCTTCCTTGTCCTAGACCTCAAAAATTTCCAAACCCCCTAGTGTTATCCTGTGAATTGGCACTTCTCTGTCTGAGTACTGACACTCAATGTGTCGATACACAAAAGGAAAAACTAGATTGAAGTATCCAAAACCCTATAGATGTGCATGTGCCTTCATAGATATTCATCATGCCAGCCTGACCTATTTTTTATAAGGTGATTAAAGATAATTTGAGACTATTTCCATTGAAACTCGTGAACCATTCATGAGTATCTACATTACAACTCGTCAATACATGATCATGTTCTGTACACGCGGGTTTCCCTTATAAAAGTTGTGTGTGACTCGCGACCTACTAGTATCAATAGTCACGAGTTCCCTAATCCAAAAATTCAAAATTAAAAACAAGTTTAGTCGAGGATAGCTGGGCTCCTAATCATAACTATCCCAACTTCCTCAACCATCTCAACCTTCGTAACCTCTCTCTTTCCTCAAGTATAAATAGAGGGTAGGGGTTGAGTCTAAACAAGATCAAATATAGAGCAAAGTTATGCTGGTGGATTGACTTTGGAGATTTTGGAGCAACAAAACTTAGTTCCTTGCCTAAAAAATGAAGACTTGTATCAGTTAATGGTTTTAATCTTTCATCACTTGCTTATCAATAAAGAGAGACTTTCTTCCAATTGGTGTCTTTGTACTCTTATGTGTTATGATTTCTGAATTGTATTGATATCTTTTTGCAATCATATTATTTCATTGATATTCTATATAGCATCTAAGATATTCCAGGAATATCTATCTCTTTGCAGGTGTGAATATTCCCTAGAAGCTGTTGGAGCACTTGTATTGAAGAAGAAAGCTAGGACCAATCTCCATAAACAAGGTACACTTACTTTCGTCCTTATTTCTTTGTCAAATTCTCACATAGATGAATGTCTGCAAGTATATTTAGTACATTGGTAACCCCATACGCTAGGTTATAAGGTTGCATTTCCTTGAACAACAGAACTGGGGAATCCAACTTGTTATGGGTCCATTCCTTTGGTTTTCTTTCAGTTTTGCTCTGTTTGATACTGTGAGTGATTTGTTTGGATTTTACCTTCAGTTGTCAGTGCTTTATGCTCAGAATCCTCTGGTGTTTTTGTTTTCTATTTGACCATTTTTTTACTATATTCATGACCTATCAATACATACAATCGCGAGTTATATGTTGTATTCACAGGTTTCTTCGGTAATAGTTGCGAATGGTTTGCGGGTTTTCTTAATGATAGTCATGATTTCTTGTAGGTGTCTGTCGAATTGTTAGGGTTTTGATTGCCCTTTTCTTTCTGATCCTTCAGGATCCTTTTAGGGTTCTTATTTAACATTGTATTGTGGCTTTAGGTGTATGCATTTTACTATTTTCTTATTAAGTCGATTATTTTTTAGTAAGCTAGGTCTAATTTCTTCTAGTGTGAATGTGTTGGGTCCTTCCTGCTTGGCTTCTTGGTTTGAATGTTTGTGTCTTTTTTGTCACTAGTGTCTATCAATCCTTTAAGGGCACTGATATACTTGGGATTTCTTTTCTTGTAGTCTAAATGAGTCATTTTTTCCATCTTTTGGATATATTGGTCTTTGTAAGTCAATAGTTCTATCCAAGTCTAGGGTTTGAGTGATCTCTGCTTGGTCGGTTGAATATTGTTACTATAGGATCTGACTGCTATCATTTACACTCATATGTTCAAATTGTTTGACTTGCTTAAAGTACATTTAGTTTCATATAGTTTTTGAATTTTTTGAAAAAGGAAAGAAAAAAGACTGTTTTGCATTTTGCATTAGTTTGCATTAGTTGTTTTTCTCACTATTTTTTCAGAAAAATCAATTTTTTTAAGTCTTTTATTTTCTCAAGTTGTTAAAAATTTCATTAGTTTTCATTTACAAAAAAAAGAAGAAAAAAGTTGCATTGTTAGTTGCATTCATTTTGATTTTTTATACATCATTTGATTTGACTTTATTGAGTCTATAAAACCATTCAGCCTCATTCCACTACCCTTGAGTAATACAACCATTAAAAAGAATGTTTAATTAAAATCTATTAGTAAGTTTCTTTTTATATGTTTGTACATCAACTAGCTTAGGCTAGGTTTTTGGGCTATGAAATTTAAACTGTCCAAAAGCACTTTGATTTCAAACATAGTGGCCTATCTTTAGGTAAATCCACTTCTACAAGAGATAATATAGAAATATCCTCTCACACGGGAGTTAAGCACGAGGGCGTGTGAGAGTTCGGTTGAGGAGATACCCCTCCACTTCCTTGTTCGATTATTTACCAGGATTATTGTGTGTTTGGGGATCTTATCAATACCACTTCTTGGGCCTCATGAGGTGTCAATATTGATAGGGTTTCAGGATTATATACCCTGCCCATGCACATCGATCAGGATAACGACTGTTCTTCCAGACTCTCGATGTAGATTTGGTAGCATTAGTCTCCAGACACTAGGATCTTACACAGGTGGTATTGGAAGGCTATTTCCAGTACACTTAGGATGAACTTGGAAGGTAACATCGGTTGAAAATTTGTGAGGGAGGTTGGGTGATTCCAGTGCTTGAACCCAGATAAATCTTCACAAGACACCAAGTAACCCTCCTTCGATCTTCACTGGTTGGACCTAGGCCCTAATCATCCTAGGTTTTCCTTTGGAAGGTGTAATCTTTTATCGGGTGTGTCTGTGTTACTTAGGATATTTTTAGTGTGTGTTGTTTGGTTGTTTGTGTTTAGTTGGACTTTAGGTGTGTGAGTCATATTTATAGTTGTGGATGACCAACCTCTTCGTAGGTCTAAAAGGTTGCAAAACCTTCCTCCATCTGTTACAGTGGAGACTCCATCGCCACCTCAGAGGCGGAGATTTGATACAAACCATTATTTTGAACCGACTGGTGTTAGAAAAGTTCTTGGTGAACTGGAACTCAGGATTAATCAAGAAGAAACCCCAATAATAGATATAGAATACTTGTAGGCTGATGAGTTTGCAAGAAACTTTAGTTCACCTCTGACTGATCTGAATGATCCTGTGGTAGTCCAGGTCCTCTCGTTTAGTTCACCTGGTTCTAGTGTTTCTTTGAGCCCAGAAATGTCTAGTGCAGGAGAGGGTATGTCTACCCCTACCTCAGCCATTTTGGCTGGTGGAGTACCACCTCCCTCGATGAGTGCTCCTAAACCTAATGCATCTACTGCACCCCTTTCACCAAGTGCTAGAGTGGTTCAACCCTCAGTCTAGTGGGGTGGTCACTAGGATTATGAGTGCACCTTTTTCTTCTCTTTCTTTTATGCAAAGTGCTCAAAGTGGTCCAAGTGGATCCCCTTCATTTGTCCATGGTTTTCCATGGAATGGTGAACATATTCCTCCATCCACTACTTATGTAGGCCCTTCGCCTACTTATGTGGGTATGCCATTTGGAAACACAAATACCTTTGGTCATAATTTTCAGACACCTAGTCAGGTTTCGACCACCCCTTTCATGAGCTCTCCCTTTTAACCGTTTAGTGGAGGGATTCCTGCTACTGTGTTTCAAACTCCAGTTTCGGATGGAGCAGGACAAACCACATATCATGCACCACAAACTAGTAATCCATTGGCTTTCGGGTGGAACCCTTTCCAGAATAATGCAACCACATCACAACCGGTGGTTGGGGGAAACCCCACCTTTTCGTTTGGGAGCCAAGGGGCAGGTCCTTCCATGCCCCAAATTCCTTATTATCAAGCCCTGGTTAGGCCTAAAATTCCTTTCCTGCCAACGTTAAACTTGCTAGACTTGTCAAATCTAATGAATGACCCCATGCGGCACAATGTGGCATGGCCACCTGTACCCATTAAACAACCCTCAGACATTCCTAAGTTTGAAAGAAAATCTGGTGAAGATCCAAGTGCAAACATTACCAGTTTTCACCTTTGGTGCTCTTAAAACTCACTAAACGATGACTCTATTCAGTTGGGGATTTTTCATAGAACGTTGACTCATGTGGCATCAAAATGGTACATAGAACTTCCATTCACTGCATATGATAGTTTTTTGGATTTAGCAACCATGTTCCTTAATCACTCTCAACTTCATGTCTGGTATGATGTCGGTACAAACTTGTTGTCGACTTTTCTACAAAACAAGGCCACACACATATCCGATCACATTCAGGAGTGGTGAAGAGTATGAAAGAGGCTTATTAAAGCCACTATACCTCCCAATTTTTTGTTGGAGTGGTTCTTGAAATCTCTACTTCCTTACATTTCCAAGGATGTATCCACTTTGGGGGTCACCACGGAAGAAGAGACAATCCTCAGGGCCCAGCAGTTAGACTTGATATATGCTCAATCTGGGATTTTGTATGAAATTATTCTTGAGGCACCGAGGTCTACAAATAACCAAGAGAAAACCAAGCCTGGACCCCATGCCGATGGCACAGTTGGTTCAGTTCATTCTCCAACTATAGAATCACAAGCCAAGCAAATCCATGAGTTGTCAATGAAGCAATTTGTAGTGGAGGTAGATAAGATTGCCACCCCCTCACCACAAAGTGAAATTTTTTTTGCACAGTATTATCAAAAGGGAAATAAGCAGCCTAGTGGGACACAAAAGAAGGGGAAGAAGGGTGAGGGTAACCAAAACAAGAAAAATCCTAGAAACAATATTGATGGGGGGAAGAAAGACAAGAAAAAGGTCAAGTTTCCTTGTAAGTTGTGCTAGGGATACCACCTTACTTATCAATTCCCTCTAATGGAACAAGCACATAAGCTACTAAAGAATAAACAAATGGTTGTCCTGAAGGATCCCTTTCCCCAAGGATAGAATGCATCTTCTACTTCGAATGTAGCTAGGGGCACTTATAGTGATCCTACTGATCAAAATTATATCAATACGGTATGATCCAACACTTTCCTCCAAGAAAGAAATAAGAATTATGAATTGGAGGCTCAAGAGAAGGGTAATTTTACTTCTGAAACTTCAACCCTCTCACCATTGATAAACCAACTGAGCCAATTCCCAAGATACCGAAAGGTGTCTTCAATAAAACATTTCACAACCCTAATGCTAGGGTTGCTTCCAACTATTCCGTAGTTGAAGACTTAGTTCAAAATATTTGTGCGATGTCAGCATTGGAGGTGTTATAGAGTTGTCCTTATCGGAGGGATGAACTCTTAGCATCCATACATAGCATGGATTCAATGAGCATACTGATTAAATTTAATCTTTTTGATGTTAAAATATTCCTACCATACCATGTGGCTTTGTCATTTGATGTTGTCCATGGAGGTAAAAACATTGGACGAACAATGGTTGATGAAGGTGCTTCCACATGCTTCATGTCGATGTCTTATTGGAAAGCCTTGGGATCCCCAGAGCTGGTTCCATCGAACACTCTACTTACTACTTTTGACGTAAGGTCATTCTTTCCGCAAGGTATCCTACCAGCTTTCGAAATAAAGTTGGCAGGAAAAGAATTGTCTGTTGAGGTTGAAGTGATCAATGCCCCATTGGATTATAACATGTTGTTGGGGAGAAGTTGGACTTACGCATGTGTCTTATCCCCTCAGCCATCCTCTGAGTTGTAGTGTTTTCACACGAAGGGAAGTTGGTTACAGTTGACCAACTCAGTTTTACTCGAAAAGGTTGTTTGTAAACGAATGAGGCCACATTACTATTGATAGATCAGTCAAAACTGGCTAATGAGATGTTGGGGGTTGGAATGTATGCACCATTGATGGGAACATTTGATATACCAACCCCTATTATCTACTTAGGTTCTACGAGTGTAGGGAAAGCTATCACAACGATTTTAGGTAGAACTGACACTTGGGTCCTTCCTTCCCATCATGATCCCCAAGTTCCTTTGTCTGCAGTGGAATTAGCTTATCAAGTTGTTTTTAATGCCACTGCTAATTCCATCGCGTCTCCTTCTATAGTCTCATAGGTGTCAAATGAAGCTTATATTCCCACCTAGGCAAAGAAATCTACATATTCATGTGATTGCTTGGATATAGTGATTCCTTCAGATGAAGCCATTCTGGAAGCTATGATTGGACAAGAAACAATTTGTGAATACCTTGAACATAAGTCCTTCTTTCTTCCATAGTTAAGAAAAATAGAGAATCAAGATTTATATGTGAGACTGGTAGAGGGTGTTGATCTACTGATTAATCCTTTACCCAAGGAGGGAGTATTTCCTGAGAGGAATATGGAAAATATCTCTGCTACCATACCAATCAACATATGTGGAAACCCTAACGTCGTTGAAAATGTTCATATTGGCACAAATTGCTCTTTAGAGGAGATTGCCATTTATACTTCCTTGTTTAAGGAATTTCACAACATGTTTGCCTTGTCATATGAGGAGATGGGAGGAATTGATACATCTATAGTTGAACATGAAATCCGCACTTACCCTGATGCAAAACTTGTTCGACAAAAAACTTAGACCAGTAAATCTACAGAAAGAGGCAGCCGTCAAGGTTGAAGTGGAGAAACTGCTGAAAACAGGGT
The DNA here is from genome assembly GCA_001517045.1 of Pseudotsuga menziesii. Taxonomy (NCBI): domain Eukaryota; kingdom Viridiplantae; phylum Streptophyta; class Pinopsida; order Pinales; family Pinaceae; genus Pseudotsuga; species Pseudotsuga menziesii. The sequence continues at coordinate 1,500,207 of LPNX010210979.1, forward strand.
TCATTTACCCAATTGCTCTGACAAAATGGGTATCCAATGTTGTTCTTGTTGATAAAAAACAAGGGACTATACACATTTGCACTAACTTTAATGACTTAAATAAACTGTTTCCTAAGGATAAATACCCCATGCCCTTCATCGATCAGATTATTGATGTTTGTGCAGGTACTGAGGTATTTTCATTTATGGATGGTTTTTCTGGCTATAACCAAATTCAAATTAAGCTAGAAGACCAACATAAAAAGGCCTTCATTTTTTCTTGGGGGACCTTCACGTATAAGAAAATTCCCTTAGGTTTGAAAAATGTCGAAGCTACCTTCCAACAGGAAATGAATTTTTCCTTCCACGATAAAGAATATTGCCAAACCTTACTTGGATGATCTACATTCCCATTCTCAAAAGAGGAAGGACCATCCAGATCATCTTTGTATTATATTTGAACGATGTATACATTATAAGATACACTTGAATACCCACAAGTTTGTTTTCTACATCAAGTTGGGTAGGTTACTAGGGTTTATTATGTCAAATAGAGGAATATAGGTGGATCCTTTGAAAGTCGAGGCTATTGTAAATATACCTCCTCCTCGTTCCATTAGAAAATTGCAGAGTTTGTAGGGGAAATCCAATTTCCTTCAACTTTTCATAGTCAATTATGCCAAGATAGCTAAGGGTTTCATGCGCTTACTGAAGCAAGACACCCCATTCCTATGGGATGAAACCGTGTAGCTCATTTTTGAAAGAAGGCTTTAATATCGATTCCTTTACTATGTCCACCAGATTACACCAAAGATTTTATATTGTTTTTGGATGCATCAGAGTCAACTATAGTAGTAGTACTAGTTCAGGAGGATGAAAAGCTTCAGGATCATGTTGTCTATTATCTTAGTCATGCATTAGCAGGCCCAAAACTTAGATACTCGCACGTCGAGAAGTTGGCGTTAGTAGAAGTCTATGCCATTCAGAGTCTACGTCATTACATCTTGCTAAGGACAACCACAGTGATTGCAGATGTAAATTCATTTTAGTATGTTTTATCCCGATGCGTAATCGGGGGAAAATTCAACAAATGGATAGTCATTCTCCAAGAGTTTGACTTGAATTTTCAATCTGCTAAGTCCAAAAAATCCTTAGTATTCGCAGAACTGATCTCAAAATTCCCTACGAAAGAGACTGTAGTGGTGGAAGAAGACTCATTCCTAGATGAGCATATCTTTCTTATTTCCACCTTTGATCCATGGTACAGAGATATCCTAATATATCTCCAGGATCTTAAGTGTCATGCATCCTTCTTGTGGGAATATCGACATAAGTTGCATGTCAATGCGAAAAACTACCTGATCATCGGTGATACCTTATATCGAAGAGGGGTAGATTCGATCTTGCGTCGGTGTCTCACCCACGAGGAGGCAGAGTGTGTCCTAAATGATTCCCATAGTGGAGTGTGTGGGGGTCATTTATCTGGGTTAGCAACGGCCCATAAAATTCTACGTGCCAGTTTTTATGTCCCACTATCTTCAAAGATTCTGTGGAAGCTATAAAGCATTTTCATCCTTGTCAGCTCTATACCATAAAGATGTGGTTGCATCCTACTCCTTTGTTTTCCATCATCATGGTAGGGCCCTTCACCAAGTGGGGGGTATATTACATGACGTGTAACTCATTTTTTACTGGGGCGAGAAATACATCATTGTTGTGGTAGACTACTTCACGAAGTGGGAAAAGGAAATGCCTACCTTCAAATTCGACGGAGAAACGACAACTTACTTTGTATTCAACCAAATCATTGCTCATGCTGGTATACCAAATCAAATTGTCACTAACCATGGCAGTCATTTTCAAAACAATGTGATGACTGAATTGACCACCATGCTAGGGTTTAGGAAAGATCATTCATCTTCCTTTTACCCTCAAGAGAATGGACAAGTAGAGGCGGTTAATAAAACCTTGAAAACCATTCTAAGGCGCACTATTAACGTGAGCAGGTCAAATTAGAATATCATGTTGTACCCTGCACTTTGGGCATATCGAACTAATGTCAAGACTGCTACTGGTTTCCTTTCTAGATCGTTCACAATGTGGAAACAGTCACACCGGTTGAATGCAATATTCTATCCCTTAAGATTTTTATTCATGTGCTTCCCAACACTATGGATCTGGAAGAACGTTTGGTTCACCTAGATAATCTATATGAACAACGTAGAGATGTGTTCAATGCAAGCAAGGATCACAAGAATCGGGTCAAAAACCAATACGATAAAGTCATTAAACCAAGAGTCTTCTCTGAGGGAGAACTTGTTTTGCTCTGGGATCAAGATAAGGAACCCTTGGGAGCAGGAAAATTCAAGTCAAAGTGGTTAGGCCCCTATGTTGTGTCAAAATTTTTGAATAAGGTATATTATGAATTAACCGATTACGATGGAAACAAGTTGCTGGACCCCAACAATGGGCTCTACCTGAAGAAATATTACGCTTAGGCGTGCTACCTTTTCTTGTATTATTATTGTATGTATTTTTAACTATAATAGGTTGTTAGCTGGTTAGTTTTTCTTATATAGTATGTTTTTTGTTTTAAATGTCATCCGAGTGTTTCGTAGGTTTTGTCGATGGCGCTAGCCACCTAGTAATATATTCACCCTCATGAAAACTAGTTGCCTCTGGTGGGGCCTGCTTAGGTCCTGTGACTAATAATGTGGCTGAATACAGTGCAGTCATTGAGTTTTTATGGGATGCTACAATGCATGGCATTACCCATCTAGAGGTTAGACTTGACTCACAGCTCGTGGTTTCCCAACTCAATGGTGATTATCAGGTGTGAAACCCTAACTTACTATGTCAATTTTTACATGTAATATTACTTGAAATAAACTTTGAATACATTTCATTCAATCATATTTCAAGAAATGAAAACATAATTACTGATGCATATGAGAATTACATACTGGATCGGCACTTAACACACACATTGTAAAACAAAGTATAACAAACACATTTGAAGCACGTGTACACAACCAAAAATATATATATATATGTAAAATATGTCCATAGATATAGTGAGTCTGATCTGAAGATCTTGTCACAAGTGTATCATTACACAAAACATAGGATCATAGTATGTAATATTCCTAAGTCTAGGCCTGAACCCCACCCTCCTCGGCTGTGGCTACCTCTACAACCTCCTTGTAATGTAGTACGACCCTAGACACCCTTCTAAGAAGGCGTAGCCAGATCGACAAAACCCCAACTACATACTACTCCATGATCATTGGGATCTGATCCATACAAAGTGTAGGGACATCTTGGGTAAGACTAGCCAACTTCCCCTCAATAACACGTAGCAAACTATCGTCCCCACCAGCCTATACGGGCTGCACAAAAGTCTTGGGATGCCCATCGGGGAAAACTGGTCCAACATCTGCATATAAACATAAATAAGGGTCAAACTCATATACATATGTATATATAATTTTATGAATAAAACATCATAAAAATCAAATAATCGGGAAAAGATAAAAAAACATACATATCTCCCCACATGCTCCTCCAGGAGGGAGGATGAGTTGTGGATCTCCACGGAAATCTATTATGGCATATGGAAACTGCTCAAGAGTAGGAAACTGTCTATCCCACTAGGAATAAAAATCATCATCATAACCACTTTGGATCCCACCTCCGCCACTTTAAGGAGAAAAATTTCCCCCACCGCGTTAGTCTAGGATGATGGAGTGAGACTGATGGTAAAGGTACTGCGAGACTGAGGGAAGGAACCCTCTCGAAGAAGAATGCCACTAAGATACTAGCATATCCAAAGTTCTTTCTTTGACCCTTCTTGCAGTCAAAAAGTTATTTCTTCATTATTGGGATCAATTCCGAGCACCAGTAAAACAACGTACCCCGCATACACTCCATCGCAACATGCATGTGGGTTTGTGTTTCCAAATGCAAGGCAGATGAACCAACAACACTAGCTATTGTGCTTACCATCACTTTCAATGGGAAATTGGGACACAATTCCTCGACTTCTGTGTTCCAGGAAGGTAGTAAGTATCGACATAGTCTTGCATGCTAACAGGGTCACCGCCCTTGCCGGTTCTCTCTAGGTTTACAGGTGTACCCCTACAAGAAAGTCTCGTGATAAAAAAACATCATCTATTTTCACCTCCAAGGTCTCTATTTGGAGGTCAAAAATCTCGCGCTCATGATCCCAGTAGCTCACTAAAGTCTCCAAAATACAGGCTTATGCTCTCATATTCAAAGTGCAATAGAAATTTAACAAACCACTTCTTTGTAACTCTTTTAGAGTGGGGGAATCTCGCATGGAATCTTGATACATGTCCTCTTGTTCTCTTTTTCTCCATTCTAGAACCATCTTTTTCTTCCCAAAGCACATTATCATCCATTAGAATTCATCAAAATTCAATTGCATTTGTTCATTTTAAAAAAATTGAAGGTCGTGCAATATTCACGACTGTGCTTTCTGCATAGCGCAAAGCACACGTGGGTTACACTGCAGGAAACCCACAAATACAACTTGTATTCATGACTGTAATGAAGCGCACCCACAAATGCTCCAGAATGATTTTAGGGAAAGCATAAAATCAATAAATTTTGCATTAAAAACAAAAATGGAGTGGATAGAAAGGAAGAGAAGGGAGATATAACCAACATGAACTAGCAGAATCGAAATTGGTCCTCTAGTTTGTCTGCTATGATCAACTAAAGTTTGAAGGTAAAAATAGCCAAATTTAGTAAAATTTCCAAATGGTATGTTTATTTTTGGTTTTGAACCATTTATAATAAAAATTTCAATTTTTTACCGATTTTATATAGTTTAAAATCAGTTTTTTAATATATTAACTAATACCATGGTCTTTTGCTAGATGCAATAGGTCCTGGATCATCGAAAAGTTGTTTTCCATCGCATATAGGGTAGGATTTGGTCTTCACTCTAGACTTTGCACTCACACTTTATCCTTTACTTAACCCTAGGATCATTTTTTCATCCATGGACTATGGTGTATAACCAATTTTAACTCGTACAAATCATTGTTCTTTCGTGGATAGGGCCTCCTTTTCATGGGTACCCTAGTTTAGAACACTTTATTGTCTTTCTGGTACCCATGCCGTAGTTGTGTTAGGTTTGCAAGAGCCTTCTTAGTTGTTTTTCATGACAAAATGAACCTCATTTTGCATATTTTTACGAGTTATACCCGATTACAAGGCTCCCCGCACTTATGGAGTTTTCTTTAAGCCCTAGTATGATTCTTCAAAATAGACTGGACAATCGAGTAAACTTGTTCATTTAGACTCGTTAAGAATAATTGAATGATCATCTACATTGGTAGTAAGTTATCTCATTCTCTGACCATGTAGATTATTTACACGAAAAGAGTAATCTCTTTTCTGCAGAATTGAGAAGAGTATCTTCAAGCATAGGTTTATCTCTTTTCCAGACCCAAGGGACTAAATTTACAGAAAAGGAAAACCTAGTATGAGCTTAGTTTTCTCTTTTTTGTGCTCTAGACCCAAACATGAAAAATATTCCGAGCGTACTTTATGCCTTTGTCAAGCTCGCAAAACCTAAATAACAAAGTATCGATTTTATTGTTGTAAGCCCCATTTCTCTTAATCAAATTGATCTTTCTGAGTCATCGTGGCTTCCTTCACACTCGTTAAACTCAGGCTATATGTTTCTTTTGAAGGTGCATCAGTCTGGTATTAGTTTACCCCTTTTTTGGACCTTACCGACTAAGTACGAAAAAGGTATACCTTAGTCCTTTGGGAGCTAAGAGAGTTCTTTTGTGGATTGTTTTATACTTTTATGGCCTCAGGAGACTAAATTATATGAAAAAACACCCCCCTGAGTCTTCTTTGGATTTTTCAGACTCTCAAAACTATGAAAACTCCAATGAGCATCTACTAGTTCGGGCTCGTAAAATCCACGAATTAGTGACATATCAAGAATTATTCTCTCCTCTCTTCAAGTTTGTCAAAAATGAAGAGAGACTCTAGTTGACTTTTTTGGAATCGTTAAAACTTAATAATAAATATAAGGAAGAATTTCAGTATTTGGGTTATAAGAAGTGGCAGCATGTCATCCTTGAACAAAGCACTCTCTGAACTTCCCGATACTCATGTCTCAGGTTTTCACTTCCAGCTCAGCTATTACTTCGAGTGTTTACTCCTCCATTTGTCCTTTATACATGGGGAATCTAATCATGCCTCCTACATGACAGATAAGTCTAGTTGTCATATCTGCAAGTCAAAAGATGCCTTGGGTCATCTCTGTGTTGTGCTCACTTATCAAGGATATGTAACTCTATATGATCATCCTGATTCCCATCATTATCATCTATGAGAATTCCTTGTGTCTACCTTCCCTCATCATTTTCCTAGTTACTCTTGTGATTTATTGAAGGATTCATTTCCTTCCTCCTCACAACACAATTTCTCATCAGCATCTCCTGAAGACAAAGACCTAGAGTTTTGACAATGGTACCTTAGGATTCACTACCCTTATTAGTGAACTCCTTTGCTTCAGTTGTTAGCATTACTTATTCACTGACATTCTATTGAATTCCTTCCATGTTCGACTTCACCTCATCTATTCACATGGTAGGAGTTGCACTGGTTACTATGGATTTGGACGAAGACCTTAGGTTCATACCTCTATAACTTAAGTTGCACAATATTGTGTTATGTTCATCAACACTACTTCCAGATTTTGAAGATACATCATTGTATATTGTGGCTCTGATCCACCCTTGTAATATACGTGGCCTTGTTTCCCGTATCATATGATGTAATCAAATATTGTAAAGGAGCTAGTGTTCTGCTTTATTGAACATGGAATCCTTAGATATGATTTTGTATATAAATTTGATATGTATGTTTCAGGTACCTCTATGCAACCTTGGTAAATGAGTCATCCAAGAATAAAGTTTGTAATGTATTTCGGCCATCGCTTCCCTCTGACCTCACACGTTAGGGGGCATATGTTATCCTGCGAATTCCAACTTCTCCGTCCGAGTACTAACACTCAATGTGTCGGTACAAAAACAGACAAACTAGATTGAAGTAACCAAAACCCTATAAATGTGCATGTTCCTTCATACATATTCATCATGCTAGCCTGACCTATTTTTTATAAGGTGATTAAAGAAAATTCATGACTATTTCCATTGAAACCCATGAACCATTCGTGATTATATACATTACAACTCACGAATACATGATCATGGTTTGTACATGCAAGTTTCCATTATAAAAGTCACGAGTGATAGTTGGGATCCTAATCATAACTATACCAACTTCCTCGACCATCTCAACCTTTGTAACCTCTCTCATTCCTCAAGTATAAATAGAGGGTATGGGTTGAGGCTAAACATGATCAAATATAGAGCAAAGTTATGCTGGTGGATTTCCTTTTGAGATCTTGGAGAAGAATAACTCAGTTCCTTGGCTAGAAGAGGAGGACTTGTATCAGATACTGGTTTTAATCTTTCATCACTTTCTTATCAATAAAGAGATACTTTCTTCCAATCGTTGTCTTTGTACTCTTATGTGTTATGATTTCTGAATTGTCTTGTTATCTTATTGAAAGCATATTATTTCATTAATATTCTACATAACATCTAATATACTACAGGAAGGTCTGTCTCTTTGCAGGTGTAAAGATTCCGTAGAAGTTGTTGGAGCATTTGGATTGAAGAAGAAATCTAGGACCAACCTCCATAAACAAGGTACAATAACTTTCTTCCTTATTTCTCTTTCAAACTCTCAAATATTTGAATGTATGCAAGTTTATTTAGTATGTTGGTAACCCCATACCCTAGGTTATAAGGTTGTATGTCCCTGAACAACACCTGGTTTGCAGGTATTGTTGCTACGGGTATTGATTCTATGGATATTGGGGTTGAGGATATTGATCTTGTGGATATCGAGCTTGATCCCACTCATATTGCAACTTCTCTTCATTCTCATTAAATAGGTGTCAACCATTTTCTCTTGTAGCCACTGGAATTATCTATAGTCCTTCTCATCATGGCCTACTGATTTTAAAAAAATTGCAATATAAACTAGTTGGTGCACTTACAATATTCTATAAGTAAAAACACTCTTCTGATCGATGGCCTCTAGTCTGGCATATTCTACACCATGGAATCCCTTGTGTATTTATCAGATTCGACGCTCTTTATGGCACATAGTTCATGAACGTCGAGAAATTGTCCTTGTGGTGTCCTTCAATTCTACATCTAGTACACCATATTTCTAATTCTTTGACTTCCTTCCATTTTTTAATGTTTTGTATTTGTAGCATACGGTTAGATAGTTGCGACTGAATTTGAATCATTCCTCCACTAGTCTCTCCTACAGATGAGGATTCGAGCTTCATGGCCAAATCCAATGCTTCAGTTTACGATGCAATATTTTGTTGCATCAAGGGAATCTAGATGTGTGGTAACATCGCTGCAATGAAACATTCTTTATGTTTTTCGTTCGAAGTCTAGAATCTTACTTTAGACATAAATTTCTTAAATCTATGGTTGAAGTCCCACATAGAATCCGTAGAAAGTTGATTAATATATTTAATCTTTGTAATACACTAATATTCAGATTTGGGATTTATGAATTCATCTATTAGTGTCACTCAAATTTGGTCGAGTGTTTTATGTGTGACTCTTGTCAGAACCGTAGAGAATTTCATATACTAGTCCAGCGCACGACCCCTTAGGGTTGTGATCATCTGCCCCTTCTTTATTTCTTCATCTTGGACCTGTCACACGGTCCATACAGCTTCACATAGAAACCAATGTTTCTCTTGGTCTTATAAACTATTTTCATTGATTATTGGGAGCTTAATATCATTCCCAACCATTATATTATTCCTTAGTACTGTTGGATAAATTTTTTGTCTAGTAGGACTTTCTTGTCCACTATTCCCACAATTAGTATTACTTGTATTGAAAAACCAACTAGGAGATGAGTTTCTAAACCTTACCTCTGTAGCCATATGTGGAGTCGTAGGTGTGTCATATTCATATTCTGGATCTGGGGCCTCTTCTTATTCTTCTTCTATTTCAGGGATAGGATGATATTCCTCTTCATCGTTGTAGGAACCTCCTTCAAAGTGCGACGTCAACTTGTAGTATTATCCTCTAGTCGCACTGTAACTTCCTCTTCTTGTCACAATTCTGCAACTTTTTCCCTACCAAAATATCCTTCCACTTCTTAAATGTCCACCCTCTAGTGTAGTTTCGCTATCACCGGGGAACATCTCAGCTTATTTTTATCCATTTTTCTCGCACTTCTTCTGCGACATAACCCAATTCTTTATACACATGTCTTTACTTATCGGGTTCCAATCTCAGGATCCCTTTCTCGCATACGATCATTTTGATTTAGATTTTTAAATATGCAAAATACCTTCCTCTGGGTCCTTGGAAAAATTCCTTTATACTTCAGTATATGACCTTATAGTGTCGACGATGATTTATGTGATATATCCGCCCAAAATAATATCAACCCAAAAGTCAACATCTCTAGATATGGGGTTGCTAGTTCTTTTTAGCTGCTGAATCCGCTAAGGAATCCACTATGTCGGTTCTCCTCCTTGGAAATTTTTTCACTAGGTTTCCACGTTTAACAACCACTCATACAACAAAATAGGAACTCACAAAAGAAAATTTCACGAATATTCATATAGAGGTATTGCTCCAAACACTTTGTTGGATTCAACCACAATCATTCAATTTCTTATCATGCAAACTCTAATGCTTTAAAATATACCCAGTCTTGAATTTTAGGTTTCATCAGGTGCCAAAACAAATCCCTCAAAAAATGATTCACGATCCTAGAAATGGAACCATTTGTTGAGGTTTCTCCCTTCGACCCAGTTTCAAAACCTTGTTTTTTCATCAACAAATCCTAATATATCGGCCTAACAGAGCAGGGATTAGTCGGCAGCACCTACAACATACATGAAGTGTCACTCGGGATATATCTTATGGGTAACTGCCAGAACTAGGTTTCTACAACTGTGTGGGGATTAACTCTTCCTCGTCCCCTTACTAGCTTGCTCAACTGAATCCGATGGTTATATTACTTATTCTTATTGCATGCATTCAATAAATGACTCTACTTGTCCATCGAAAGAGATTATAGCAATTATATAATCCCTTATTAGCGATTCCAACTAACAACAGTGCGCCAAATGCATATAAGGACTCATTCATAAGAAAATACACATACATTCATTCAACATAAGAATATTCATCAAATATACACATGGACAACATTTAACGTGGAAACCAATACTGTAAAAAACACAAAGGCGCTCTTCATCTACCATGAGAAATATATGTCACCTTTCGTCTGTACACTCAAATTGTAGACTCTGTTCTAGGCCTTCTTCTACAATCTATACATAGTTCTCTCTTCTCTCATTCTCTCTAGTCTTGGGTCTCTAAAGCTTCCTCTCCTTCACTCTATTGTCGATCCACACATAGCCTGGATCAAATCTCTCTGATATACAACCCTACAACTCTTTGACTCTACTTCTCTTCTAAGACAAAAACCTACAATGACCTAGAGATAACACACAACTCTCTAAGTGTGTGTAACTCTAAATAAGTAACCCACACACAACTTGGGTTCTCCGTTTTATATATTCTTACACATCGTAGTCAACCGACTCCATTCTATTAGCTAACAATATGCCATTCCTATTCTCATACATTTAGTTACAACTATCAGTAGGCATTCTTCACCCAAAATACACAGATGCTTTATTCCCTTAAGAATGCATTATCCTATTTGAATTATTACCCACATTTTCTCAAGATGTCCTTTTCAACCACTACACGTCTTCTTCTATCACGGTTCCTTCTGTCGTGGCTGATATCGCAACATCTTCCCTTCTGTCATGAAATATTCCCCCGTGGCTACTTCTGTCACAACTTCCTTTCTACAACTATTTATTTTGTTGTAGCTCTTTGTCCCACATCTATTTTCATCACAACCTCCCTTCTGTCGCAGCTTCCTCTATAACTGCTTCTTCTGTCACAACTCTTCCTCTCAAAGTTGCTTTTGTGACAAATTCCCTTCTATCGCGGCTTCCTCTACAACTTCTTCTTCTTTCATAGATCTTCCTCTGTCGCATCTTCCTCTGTCGTGTGACTTAACTCTTCATATTTCCTAATAGAATTATGTCTATATTTTCCTAGGGCCAACATCATGCATAATAGACACATAGTTTACCCTGTGAAACCCAATCTTGGGAGAAAACCAAACCAACTTTTCTTAGAATAAATCAATCCAATAATTCAAGTACATCACCATGAGCATAAGACCCTATCACATAATAAGTGTTCCCTTACTCACAGGAAACCCTAAATAAGATAGTGAACCTTTGGCAATGATGAGGACCTTCAAAAGATGCTCCTTTTGACCTTCACTAGATCTCCTTGGAAAGTATGCACTAGTATAGCAGAGAAGATATGACATGTTATGAAAATGAAATGATTGAGAACTTTATTTATACAATTTTATTTCACCTCTGGGTCATATCTTACTTTTGATGGGCTAACTTGTTCATTCTCTTATGGGTCGACTTGCACTTCTTGTCTTCAATATTTCCTGGGACTTATTCAATGGTTCACTTGTCTTCTTGGTTATTTCTTCTTCACTAGAAAAGTTGTCCATGGTCCTTGTTGATTATCATCTCCTCACATGCATTTATATTCACACATAAATCTCTAATATTGAATATATCACTCCATCGTGGAGACAACAATGTGAGAGGACTCTTTGGCCAATATCCATACACCATATGACTCGAGATAATGGGATAAGCAATACCCTTACCTGGGCCATTCAAAATATGCCAAAATTGAACTCTAAAAAAATTTAGAATGACTCCAACAATAGGATCACCTTGGAAAGGCGGCCTCCAGGACATTATATTCAAGTCCAATTTTAGTCCAAAAAGGTCCAAAATTGAAATCCCTAAAATTTTTAGACTAGGAAAAAAACATTTTCAATGGCTATCTTTCAATACTGCTTTGATACCATGTTTCTTCTACAATTCAAAGTTTAAATATTAGTGTATAATTATTGGGGGACAAGACTCTCGAGGAGGCATTAACGAGAGTGAATCCTGATGTCAATCCTTCTCTATCAAATCTCTAAGTGTCTCTCAATATCCTAGTTAATAGAAAATGATGCTTCTAGACACATGACAGGTTACTAAGAGACTCTTATATATTTGGCAAAGAAGGAATACCTCTATCTTCACTCCGATGAATTCCACCTCAGGCTCCTTGTCCCCCAATATCACGTGCATACTTTTGTAGTAGACCTTTCTACCAATAGAACTTATACCAACTACGTAAAATGATTTTCTACCAACCAAGTATCCCTACTTGCACACTAGAATAGCTAAGAATATATGATGGGTTGAGATGATAAAAATTAAATGTTTAGTTTCATATTTAAACACTTCAAGTTTCATGTATTTCACTTTAGGGTTGACTTGTGTTATACCAACATCCTGTCACCACCATGTGATAAGACCTTTGACTTACATACTTGCCCTTAATCCCAACACTTGGAGTGGAAACCCATGTTGTTTGTCAATTCTACATGAAAATACTCAGCACCACGCTTTCCCTATGAACCATGAGCATTACCTTGCTTGCACCACCTTCATCCTATTTTCCATAAGCAGTGCCACCGCTTGTGGCCTTTGGTCCATAAGAATTTCTCATCCAAACTGCTCTATCATAAGAGGAGAAAAGTGGTACCCTGGGTAAAATGGGAAAAAGAGAAGTCTCTCAAGGCTTCTAGATCATGAGCCTCGTGTCCTCCCTTATCCCTATCATTGTGGGTCAGTTGAGCTTGAGGTCCCCCATCATAGGATCTTAGAGGCCACCTCATCCACAAATCTCTCAACCATTCCTATCCATTAAGCCTTATAAATACAAGCTCATGTCCATGGTTGAGGGGGAGAACTATAGAGGTATTGTTATGATGTTGGATTGACCACTTGGTCCAAGCCATTAGAGAACATAGAGAGCAAAGTTGGAGCTTATGGGGATGAAGTGTTTGTCTCATGGAGATGCATGTCGACACTAAGGCTTAATTGGTTGTAAACTTCTCCATTCATCTTAATGCAAAGATGATTTCCGTCCCACATTACTGTTGTTTTGATTTCGCATGTACATGTTGTTAGATTCCTTAGTCACTACATTGGATAAGTAGATGATGTTCTGGTAGCTTTGATGTGTTTGTGTTTTTGATCTAGTTGTAGGTACACAGGTTCATTATCGAAGCAGCATTCCAGGTGTCTACGACATCCAGGGAGGGTCTTCATCCTTTGTCGTTCACTCATTTGTTCTGGATCTGAACCATTCAGACCAGAGGAACAACTTATGTCCGTAGAAGGTGAAACATTCCTGGTTACAAATTTGGTGACTCTATTGGGGAGTAGATAAATGTATCAATTGATCTGATCTTCCTCAGTTCTTCAACTCTTGACTGAATCCAGGCTACATCTCCAACTCTCTTCAATTAGATCTGCTATCTAACTCAATGTATTTTGGTGTGAAACTTCCAGATCGGCCTAGATCTGAATTATTTAGACCTTTTATGCTCTCTTTTACTCTCAATCTATCAGTTTTTACCTTGATCTAATATTTTTCTAACTTGGTCTATCGTTCTCCTTTGTGTTTTGGATTTATACAGGGAATCGCTCTTATGCCATTGGTGAGAAGTGGTGCCACCGCCTGAACCCTGTTAGCAGCACACAGTGCCACTGTCTAAGTCTTGTTATCCATAAGTGGTGCTAGTCCAGAGCCACACTGTCAAGACCCCTCCAGTGCAGTGCTAGGTAGGCCCTATTCCAAGACCACTTTCTCCTCATTTTTTGCAAATAAATTGAGTTGATTTGTTTTCAGCCCTACAATATCAGGCTTGTGTGTTAGAATCTGATGCTTGTGGTTTGAAATTTTGTGGTAAAATATTGGTTTGTTTGAAGAATCCAAAAGCTAGATTAGGCTTGTTGATTGTCCATTTTCTTCCGTGCTTGTTGGTTGTCTTTGTGAAAGGATTTCTTTTTCAAAAGCTTAGGTGTTAGAGAGCTCTCTTTTATTTTTGTTACATAGACTGAAAGAAAAACATTTAATTAGCATCTTGATTTCATTTTTTGTTCCCATAGAAGACTTCTTTTTGCTTGTTTTAAAAGAAATTTTTTTACTGAGATTAGGTCATTATCATTAGTGAGCATAAGACATTGGATCTCTGATTGGCCTCACAAGCTTTCAAGTTCTCTATGTTCTTTTGTCTCTTTTCCATTTACACTATCTCATCAAAATAAAAAATATTATAGTTTTAAGTTAGATCTATCTATGCTTTAAAAAAAATCAAAAAATAGAGTGCATATGCATATAGTGTGTTGCTTGTTTTTCTTTTAAGAAAAGAGACTCCTTCCCTTTTGACTGCTTTCAGAAAAGAGAAATGAGTTTGGAAAGCGTTGCTTGTCTTTGATTTTGTGTTCAAGATTGTTGTTTGGGAATATTTTTGGTTTTGAAGCAAAATAAAATACTCTCTTTCCCTCCTGTAGGTAGGCATACCGAACGGCAAAGTGAAATATTTGCATGCATATTGCATGGTTTTACTTTTTCTGTCAAAACTCCATGCATTCACCTAACCATCCACTTTAAAATTAATGGTAGTAATAGGTTAAAATTTACATAGCAATTTGAGTGATAGGTTAGAGATGTGTTCGGGCGTCATTAAGCATAGGAGTTTCCATTACTCGTCTGCATTACATCCCGGGATGCGCGGTTCTTCCACGTATCATCAGTATATCGAACGGCCTTTCACGTACCCTTAAGGTATATAGAAAGGTACTTCATGTACTCGATTGTATATCGGAAGTCCCCTTGTGTATGGTTATGAATAAGACAACACTACTACCGATTTGAGCTCCCACGTACCTTAAGTATATCGGGAGACCCCACTAGGATACCTTATCCATCTGAGGAAAGCCCTTTGGCTACCTTGCTTGGAGCCATACACCGAAAATAGAATTCAGGGAGATTACTACGCACGTACCCTTGAGGTATATCGCGAGTGGCACCTTCTTGACAATCCTGGTGAGAGATATGACTATCTTAATTCCTCCTATCATTTTAAGCTTGCTTGTTTGACCTATAGCTTGAGTAGGGAAATTTTTGGTGTGTTTTCTAGTTTTTCAAAGCCTAGGTTAGATAGGAACTATACAAATTGGTTGAGCTAAGATAGTCCAGAAGAGTACGGGGCTTGCCACCCGATTTTTTTCCTGGTTCAGGAGAAAATCCAATGGAAGCTATCGACTAAGGAGCTGCTACCACCTCCCAATTGGGAGATAATGTGGTTGCAGAAAGCGGAGGACCATATCCTTCACACTATCCTCCCTTGGTCCAACAACCTTCTCGAGGTAATACTTCATTCCATTCTCCCATAGAAGGTCATGTTGATGATACTACATGTCCGGATTATGGTCCCAATGCTCCATTTTGGGATACCTCTATAGGACAGGCCATTGCCTCATTTGGCACTCATTTAAACTTTTCTGAATAATTTTCTCTAGATGAAGAAGAACGTAGACAATACCATGCATCCATTCTCTGTGCAAAGGAGATTGAAAGGAAAATAGATGACATATTAGGCACACCACCATCATGCTCCATAGTCATTCCTGTGGGATATTGTTCACTCGCTGATTCTATGAGACCCATTGAACTGATTAAAGATCGCACAGTAACACCACACAACCCAGGTCAAACTACCAACCCCACCACCTTGCATATTATGTCTGTTCCCAATCCTCCTAGGGCTTCTACACTTGGGGCCCAACCTTCAATTCTCATTTTTTCATTACCTTCTAGTCTCGGGGGGAAACCCCCAGCACAACCTACATTATCTGGCACCAAAATTGTATCTAGTCAAGGACAGACCTATGGTATAGAACAATATACAGTTTATGTCCCTCCCACACACACTAATGTGGTTATTCCCCCATCTATTTCAGGTCAGCCCTTGGGGGCACAACCTATAACCAGTCAAACCTCTTGGGTTTATGGTTATACATCACATCAAATACCTATAAGGAACATTAATTATCCACCCAATCCTATAGGAATGCCTTATACCAGAATTCCATATCCTAGTAATACTTTCACGCCATGGGGGCAACCTAACTGGTCCTACATGTCATTTATGGGGGGGATACCCATACATACTGTGAAAGGTGCCGAAGGACTGCCTTATGGAGGTCCTCCCCCTAGGAGGCCTAATGGTTGTGGTGGTATTGGGGGGCCAGGTGGATTTCCCCCTAATGGCCCTGGAGGGTCTGGTGGCCCTCCTCCTAGTGGTTCTAAAGGATCTGGACGTTTACCTCCTAGAGACCCTGGAGGGTCTTGTGGTCCGCCTTCTGGTGGTCCAACTGGTCCTGGTGGTCCCAATGGTCCTAGTGGTCTCAAAGGCTCTGGTGGTCCTAACGGTCCTGATCCCAGAAATGAACCCCCTGCGGGAATATTTTTCAGTAGTTCTTCGTCACAACAACCTGTCTATCAGTCTACTTACAGTCCTACTGGTAATTATATGCCATATCAATATTACCATTATATGAAACCTAATCGTCAGTTACCTTTCCTAGCAACTTTGTACTTGCTTGACTTGTCCAAGTTGATTAATGACCCCATTCGACACAATCCCTTGTGGCCTCCCATTCCAGTAAAGTTACCATCGAACATTCTAAAGTTAGATGGGAAGCAGGGAGACGATCCAAAAAACCATGTCATGACATTCCATCTGTGGTGTTCTTCAAACTCTCTTATGGATGATTCAGTTTGTTTAAGAATCTTTCAGCGAACTTTGACCAGTACAGCCGCGAAGTGGTACATTGAACTTCCACAACATTCATTTGTGGATTTTGGCTCCTTGGAAACCGTGTTTCTTACACACTTTCAGCTCCCTATCCATTATGAAACGGATACTGATCTCTTAACTTCTCTGTGACAGAACACCTCCACCCACATATCTGATCATATCCATGAGTGGAGAAGGCGGAGAAGGCTTATTAAGGCACCTATTCTGGATCAATTATTAGCTGATTGGTTTACCAAATATTTGTTGCCTCCAATTGCCAAAGATGTGGCTATGGGCAGTGCCGTTACTTAAGAGCAAGCCATTAGTTGAGCCCAGTATCTAGACTTGGTCTATTCCTAGTCTGGAACTCTTTATGACTTGATTCCTCCAGCTCCTCGCCCAAGCACTGATCCCACAAAGCCACCAGCAAAAATACCTGTTGATGGGATTGTTGGTTCAATCCAGTCCCCATCAGCAGTGAAACCTGCAAAGAAACCCCATACTACCACCCCTACTCCTTCGAATCCTAAGGTTTCAGTCGAGGTCAATTCTATTCAAAGTACTCAAACCTCGGGCAATAATAAAAAGAAGGGTAAAAATAAGAATAAAAAACCTAGAAACCGACATGAGAATCCAATACCAACCAACAATGATAATGATAAAGGAAAGAGAAAAGAAAAATATCCATGTCTACTATGCGAAGGTGACCATTTCATAAAAGAGTGTCCCCGTCGGGACGAAATCTCCCAATTTTTGAAATCAAATCTTGCACCCGTAGTTCTCACGGATCCTTTTCCCTCTCAACAACAACTGATAGACCACATGTATAATCAGGGAAACTCTAGTTCGTTAGAGGAAATTTGTATGATGTCCTTGGATACCATTAGTTTGTAAACTCGAAGTCATAATTATGACAAACCCGCAAACAAGAAAGAAGATCTTTCTTCTTCACGGAAATCTCCCTCTACTGGTTCTCCTGAATCCTTGTATATTGTCCCCCTAACCATCGAGAAGCATACTCTCGATATGATTTTTCGTCCACCCAAGAGTACTCTTAGGAAGGTTGTTTTTAACCCTAATGGCTAAGCTGCTCAATTTTATAATGTAGTTGAAGATCTCACTCAGGAACCTTGCACAATGTCTACGTTAGAAGTACTCCAAAGTTGTCCTATACAACGCAAAAATCTGTTAACGGCATTAGGAGCTTTAGACCCGGATAATACTAATTTGATTCATTTCAATATTGAGAACTGTAAGTCTAGGATACCTCATAAACTTGATTTTCAAATCATTACGAAAGTAGTTGGAAAGAAGGTTTTTAGAACGGTACTAGATGAAGGAGCTTCGACCTTGGTTTTGTCTCTATATTATTGGAAAGCTCTCGGCTCTCCTGAGCTTGTAACATCACCTACAACTCTGAAGGCCTTTGATGGATGAGGTTTTCAGGCCCATGGTCTCATATCAACCCTTGCAGTCGAGCTTGGGGGCAAGACTATTTCTATTCAAGTAGAAGTGGTAGATGCCCCGTTAGATTACAACCTCCTTTTAGGAAGAAATTGGTTTTATGCCATGATGGATGTCGCTTCGACAGTATTCCGAACAGTCCAATTTCTACATATAGGGAGAATTGTTACCATTTACCAGCTTGATTTTTGTACACCGGATGTTACTACCTCTACGGCTAATAAAATATCCACGTTAGGCCAGTCCCCTCCTCCTTACCAGTCGATTGGGGTAGGTATGTTGAAAGATTCATCCCTTATGGGGATTTTTCCATCCACTTTTTCTAACACGGATACCGTGACAGTTCATATGATTGTGTCATTTGACCATGATCCTAAGGGCAAATAAATTGTTGATTCCACCTCAATAAGTCCACGTGAAGCAATGTATGACACCATTCAAACCCTTTCTGATGATCACACTGATGACCTTCATCTAGTGGCTTCGGATCCTTACCACTTACCTTACTGGTTAGAACCATCTCTTCCTATTCTAGATTATCTCTCTGAGACTTTTCCTTCCGATGATTCCATTATGGAGATCATGAGTATAGATGAGTCCATTTGGGAGGATCACCATCATAGATCCATGTTCCTCCCCAACACCAGTTTGGTTAACCATGATTATGCATCCATGTTTCCTGCTGATACTGTCAATGTACCCCAAAGTCCCATATTGTTGCATGACATAGATTCTGAAGGAAACCTTTGCAACATTACTCAGATGAATCCAATTGACATATCAGCCAAGCCTGGTACCATTGAGCATGTTCATGTTGGGCAGAACTACTCGGTAGATGAATCTGAAGCATATAAGGCACTTTTCAAAGAATTCTATGATATTTTTTCCTTTTCCTATGAATAAATGCCGGGGATTGACCTATCCATTGTGGTCCACAAGATTAAAACCTAACCCACGGCTAAACCGGTTAGGAAAAAACTAAGTCAATTCCATCCACGAAAGGCTGCAGCTATTAAAGCTGAATTAGAGAAACTTCTCAAAGCTGGGTTTATTTATCTCATACCCCTGATGGAATGGGTATCGAAACTTATCCCTATAAATAAAAAGTAGGGCTCCATTAGAGTCTGTATCGACTTTAGGGATTTCAATAAAGCTTGTCCCAAGGACAACTTTCATACTCCGCACATCGATCAGATTATTGACAACTGTCCCAAAAGTTTCATCTTTTCATTCATGGATGGCTTCTCTAGCTATAATCAGATTGAGATATTACCCATAGATCAACACCAGATGGCATTCATTTTCCCATGGGGAACATTTGCGTATAGGAAGTTACCTTTTGGCTTGAAAAATGTTGGAGCCACTTTCCAGCGTGCGATGTCCTATGCGTTTCACGATATTAAACTTATTGTTGAACCATACCTTAACAACCTCCCTGCTCATTCACAGTAATGGGAGGACCACCCTAGTCATCTTAGAGATATTTTCCTGAGATGTCGTCATTATAATATACGACTCAATCTGCATAAATGTGTTCTTTTCGTTGAGACGGGACGTCTGTTAGGTTTTGTGGTCTCTAAAGATGGAATCTAGATAGAACCTTTGAAAATTGCAGCCATTTTATCTCTACCAGCCCCAACTAATCTCCTTGAACTCCAAATTTTGCAAGGGGAGGCAAACTTTCTCCACCGTTTCGTGTGCAATTTTGCAAAGAAAACGCACGGTTATATGCGTCTCCTTAAAAGGGACACCCCGTTCTTCTAGGATGCCCAATCCCAATGCACCTTTGATAATCTCAAACATGCTCTGACTCATTCACCCGTGATACACCCCTCGAATTATTCAAAGGACTTTATCTTGTATATTGTTGCCTCCGCTACTACCATTGCTATGGTTTTGGTGCAGGAAAATCCCAATGGTCAGGAGCACGTGATTTACTATTCTAGTAAGAATGTTATGGATTCTGAAACCCGATATTCATGTGTGGAGAATTTAGAATTGGCCACGGTCATTGTTGTTCAAAAATTTCATCACTACATTTTGCTCCGCACAACCACTGTATTGGCAGACCAGAACCCTATGTATTAAATCCTAACTCGTCAGGTGCTCGAGGGCAAGTACTCCTGATGAATAGTCATACTACAGGAGTTTGATATGGAATTTGCCAAAGCCAAATCAAATAAATCCTTGGTTTTTGCTGAGCTCATGTGTGATATTCCCTGTGCTGCAATGGAATCTGAGCCCAGTGATTCATTTCCCGATGAATTTATGTTCCTGATCAGCACTACCAATAAACAGTATGGAGATTTTCTAATCTATCTCCAAACACAACGATTTCAGCCAAATCTATCCCATGATGATCGATGTTGTATCTATCACCATGCAAAATAATAACTCATCCTGAATGATACCTTGTATAGACATGGGATTGATTCTATTCTCTGGCGATGCCTCACCCATGAAGAAGTTGAACATGTGTTGAATGATTGCCACTCTGTAGCATGTGGCGGTGATTTATCTGGGATGGCTACAGCCCAAAAAATCCTTCGCGCTGGCTATTTCTGGCCTTCATTCTTCAAAGACTATCACGAGGCTGTTAAGAAATTCCCACCTTCTCAACATTTTTATCCCAAAAAGTGCACTCATCCTACTCCGCTACACCCCATCATTGACATTGGCCCATTTTCCAAATGGGGGATTGATTTTATGCATTGTAAGCCTACCTCAGTCGGGGGGCATGGTTACATCATCGTAGTGGTTGACTATTTTAAAAAATGGACTGAGGCCATGCCTACATATGCAGAAGATGGTAAGACGGCCGCTCTCTTCTTGTTCAATCATATCATAGCTATATTTGGATTCCCGTGGTCCATTGTTACTGATCACGGATCACATTTCCGTAATCAAATGATGGAGGAACTGAGTGCCAAGCTAGGTTTTTCCCATGAAAACTCTACGCCATATTATCCACAAGCTAATGGTCAGGTAGAGGCCATTAACAAAGTTTTGAAAACTATGCTTCGTCGAATGGTTGGATATCATAAATCCAACTGGCACCACATTCTTTTCTCCGCTCTTTGGGCTTACAGAACTTTGGTGAAAACAGCTACTGGTTTCACACCTTTCCAGCTTGTCTATGGACTCGAAGCTATCTTACCAATTCAATGTCAGATTCCATCCTTACGACTTGCCATCGAACTTCTCCCATACACTTCCGCGGAGGAAGAAAGATTTTTGTACTTGAATAACCTTGATGAGACTCAGAGAGATGTTGCCTTGGCTAATGAGGCACATAAGAAATGCGTCAAGGCACAGTATGATAAATCCATCCAACCTCGTGCCTTTAACGAGGGTGACCTATTTTTGACTTACGACCAGAGATATGACAAACTACGGAAAGGAAAGTTCGAGTCCATGTGGTATGGTCCTTTCGTCATTTATAAAGTTTTAGAGAAAGGGGCCTACGAGCTTGTTGACTATGATGCAATCCCTTTAGGGAAACCTCACAATGAGTTGTACCTGAAGAGGTACTATGCCGAGGTCTTTGTTGGATAGTATCTTGTATATATGTATATTTCTTGACTTTCAGTGTGCTTTTAGTATTTTCAATATGGTTTTGAGCTTAGTGTCTGCATCCGTTTATACCATGTTTTGGTCATGCAAAGCAAATGGATTTCTACGGCTTCGCTGATGGTGCTTGCCACCACACCTTGAATCTCACCTCAGCTGCTTGGGTCCTCTATCCCCCGGCTGAAGATTTGGTCAGTTCAAGAGCGGTTTTTATTGGTCCCACTACCAACAACATCGCTCAGTATCGAGCAGTTATAGGTCTTCTGACTGAAGTTTCCTCCCAAGATGTTCACAATCTGGTAGTCTTGATGGACTCACAACTCGTGGTTTGTCATCTAAACCATGTCTACACCATTATAAATCCTATACTTCTCTGCCTCTTCTAGAGGGTACGCTTGTTAAAAATGTCATTTGAAACCATTACTTATAGGCATATCCCTAGGGAACATAATGTAGTTGCTAAATCATTATCTAATTACATCCTAGATTGTCATATTGCCCATTCATGACGTTGAAATCAAACAGGGTTCATTGTAAATAAACAATTAAAGACACATAAAACTCATGTAAAATGCATTCACCATTTGAGACATATAAACCCCAGGTAAAATTCTATATATATATATATGAATATGTTTACAAAAAATAGGTCATGAGACCTCATTTGAAGCACGTAGGCTTTCAGGAAAAAATCACCATACAAAATCTTGAAGCTATTAGCTTTCAGTAGATACATCATGCATACACTGTCTAACGATGCTCGTGGTAGCACATCACTGCCAAGGCTACTCTACGTAGCAGTCTACTAAACCGACTGGGTACTCCCACTGTAGGTATTTGATACCTCATAGAGAGGTCATCAATGGAAGCATCATTGATGTCTAAGGTCAACCTCTCCAGGTTTTCCTCTAACTCCCCGGTCACATCATTTCCCTACGGTACAAAGGTCACATCATTGCCATGTGGTACAAAGCGGGCTCCAGCTCATCTATCCAATGGGAAAGGTCCCCCAGGTCATGCTACTCCAACGTCTACATGAAAATGTTCAGGTCTTGTTACTTAACATAAAAAAATATAAAACTTAAAAAAACATAAAAACATTATTTCCATTTTAGGGTTTCTTGCTTCTTACCGATGTCACCCCACTGTCCACCAGGTGGGAGCAGTAGGTCAAGGTCTCCTCTAAAGTCTGTACCTACATAAGCATAATCCTCCACCATGAGGATTTGATATCTGAGCCATCAAAAGAACAGGTCACCAAACTTCACCTTCCCCCTGCCCACTCCAATACAGGCCATAATCCAGACCCACCTATGCATGCGAGGGTCCTGCACTCTCAGCTCTGTGAAGACCACCTGAGGTCTCATCTGTGGTACCCGCTCAAAGAAGAAGTAGGATAGAATGGAACCAAAACTGAACTGCTTCAGTTCCCCCTACCGACACTTATTCAGCTGATCCTTGAATATCGGAAGCAGGGATTTCACCTAGTTGAATACGGTAGGTGCCATGGCCTCTATGGCATATAGCATGTGTGCCCTAGAAGCTTGGTGCACTCCCTGGCTTTCAGCCACTCTTTTCATCGTAAACAAGACAGTCCGTAGAGGTCCGTCCATCAGTGCCTTTATGGGGATTTTCTTCCCTGATGTCCTCGTCCCTGGGACACAATGATGGTTTATCAACTCTTGTGTGGTAATATCCCCTCCTCAGGAACCTGTCAGTGAGATGGGGGCACCTTGTCTCGGAAGTCCAGTCAAGAAGTAGATATCCTCTACCTCTACTATCAGAATATGAGCCCCAACCTCAAAGTGTTGTTGCTCTAGATTCCACATCCGAAGTATATGCTCAAGCAACTGCTCGTGTGATACCATACTGGGAGTTTGGAAGAATTTTAGGATTCCACAGTCTCGTAATGTGGCTATGCAACCCGCATTCCTTTCGGTGAAAGCATCATCGTTATCATGTTTTCTTTCCTTCCATATCACCATTTTTTATCAACAAGAGCCTACCAAAAACAATCATAACACCTATTAGAATCATTCTTAGTCATTTAAATCCAAATAAATGATCTAGTTTTGCTTCTGTTAACAATTTTAAATCTTCACGGCTGGCACCACCTGTGCGTCGTTGAATACAGGCGGTGGCACCACCTGTGAGCTTTGTTTTCAGTGCAGTTCTAGTGAGGTACCGTGTATCCCGCAAGGGATAAGCGATGTGCCTGTTCCCATGGTTTTAGGGCTTTCCATGCAATCCCAAAACACCATCTAAAATAAAAATTGAGACTATGAAAAGGAAGAGTAGGGTTTGAACTGTTACCTGGAACTGACGATGCTCGAATCTGACGGTGGAAACTCCCGATATCAGCAACTAAAGATCTGACTAGAAAAGTGCTCCTAATGCTCTCCACTATGGGTAAATAGTAAAATGATTTGATTTTTCACTATTTACATGACTTTTATACACATTTTTGGGTTTGACATACTATAGTTTTGATTTAAAATCATTTATTATTCAAAGCTTATCTATTGTAATCCCTTAATGTTAGTTATTGGGGCATTTAACACTTGTTTTGAGTCGTTTCAGGATAGAAGAATAGTAGCAATAAAGTCTTGGAAGTTTGTTTTTTACTTTTTTGTACTACCATAAAATGGAAAAAGTTGATGAGCGTTTGTTACGACACTTTGGTCATGCTCTTGAAACCTAGTATCAAAGGTCCAAGTCCATTTTTCGATTCTTTCTAGGCTCGTAAAAACTAACATTGTGTAAAGAAACCTCATGGAGTCTTCTTTCAACTCTTTTTGGGCTCCTTAAATATGAAAAGATCATCGAGTCCGTTTCTGATTCTTTCCAGGATCGTAAAAATTAAAATTGTGTAAAGAAACCTCATGGATTCCTCTTTAAACTCTTTTTAGGCTCCCTAAATATGAAAAGATTGTCAAGTGATCTTGCCTTCTTCACGCTCGTTAAAACATTTGAAGAGTCGTCTCTACGACGATAGGTTATCTCTTTTTCGGTTTGGATGGACTATTTATGAAAAAGGAACACTCCATCCAATCATGACTGGAAGAGTTCTCTAAGGTATTCTTTATACTTTTTCAAGCCTTAGGGACTAAATCATAAGAAAAAGGACCCTTTGGAGTCTTCTTCCGTAACTATTCAGACTCTCTAAACATGAACGATACCGAGTTTTCTTTCATTGGACTCGTTAAATTAAACATTGAGAGACCCGTTTTTGGGAACGAACCCCTCCTCTCTCAGGTTCGTAAAACATATGAGTTTGGACTTCTTTTTGGACAAGCTATACCGAGTGTTTGTTACCCTCTTTGAACTCGTAAAACCGAAAAGAGGTACACATTGATCATGGTGGGGAAAATGGAAAGGGAATCATTTTTGTAAATAAATGGTAGTAGTTTGTTGTTACCTTTGAACATGGCACTTGTCTGCATATCATTTCATTCAATTGGGTATTCAGCTTATCTCCATGATGATCCACTTTCATGAGTCATGCCACTCCTTTGATTCTTTCAAAAGAATGCATTGTCCACTGTCGCATTGTGTGTTTGTCACGTTTAGTCATGCTGCCAAGTCTTTTGTTGTGCCGACCGATGTTCAAAGGGAAGTTGAAGAATTTTTTTCCTCTACAGTCAAAACAATCTCTGTGTCAGTACTTTTGAGTCAGTCCTATGGTTACTACATTCACATCATTCCATAATTATGTTTCAAGTTTCATGTCGTTGATGTGGGACTCACCATGGCCCTCCTTCGACGAGACTATTCCCGTCGACATCAACTCATCATCCGGGAAATAGTCTTAGAAACAAAAACTTAGTACCTTGAGATCTGTATGCCTTAATGACAAATTCTCTCACTCTCGACATAGGTTCACATCATTGACCTTTGATCGATAGAATCGACTGTTTTTTCGACATCAGGACATCTATTCACACTCAATAGATTGTACTAGGGTACCTTGGCAATCATTGACATCAATGGTGATCTCCCTCGCATTTGTTAATGGTTCACATGATTGGCCGGTAATCAAGTGGTTTCTACCATGTTTGACTTTAGATCATTGTTATCACATGGATAGAATCGTACTTTGTGTAATATGAGATGAAGACTCTGGGTATTTGTTTAAAGTGCTCATTGCTTTTCCCCAGGTTACGATGGAGTTTTGTATATCTAGCATGGATCCACATTTGTATGGTCGTGGCTATGCTCAAATTTGCGTCTATATGACATATATCTATGTTGTATGTCTAGTAGCTATGTCCAAGTTTGAGTCCTCTATCACATGGATCTACGTTGTATTCTAGTATCCATGCTAGTTTATTCCTCCCATGGATCTGCCTTGTATTGGTCTGCAGCCATGAGTTGGTTACTTGTGTCTATGAGTCAAAAATATTGATGTACTACAGATGCCTACTTGATGACATGCTCCGATCGAGCTAACATTTTCACCTCGAAGCGACAACTTGTTCTCTCAAAGCTCTCGTTTATCATATCCCTCTAAGACTCGCGCTTTGGGGGGCATCCAGTTATACTAAAATCATGTCACCACCATGTGATAAGACCTTTGACTTATATACTTTCCCTTAATCCCAGCACTTGGAATGGAAACCCATGTTGTTTGTCAATTCTACATGAAAATATGCAGCACCGCGCTTTCCCTATGAACCATGAGTGGTACCTTGCTTGCACCACCTTCATCCTGTTTTCCATAAGCGGTGCCACAACTTGTGGCGTTTGGTCCATAATCATTTCTCATCCAAACCGCTCTGTTATAAGAGGAGAAAAGAGGTACCTTGGGTAAAATGGGAAAAAGAGAAGTTTCTCAAGGCTTCTAGATCATGAGCCTCGTGTCCTCCCTTATCCCTATCATTGTGGGTCAGTGGAGCTCGAGATCCCCCATCATAGGATCTTAGAGGCCACCTCATCCACAAATCTCTCAACCATTCCTATCCATTGAGCCTTATAAATACAAGATCATGCCCATGGTCAAGGGGGAGAACTATAGAGGTATTGGTATGTTGTTGGATTGACCACTTGGCCCAAGTCATTGGAGAGCATAGAGAGCAAAGTTCAAGCTTATGGGGATGAAGTGTTTGTCTCATGGAGATGCATGTCGACACTAAGGCTTAATTGGTTGTAAACTTCTCCATTCATCTTAATGCAAAGCTGATTTCTGTCCCTCATTACTGTTGTTTTTATTTTGCATGTACATGTTGTTAGATTCCTTAGTCACTAACATGGATAAGTAGATGATGTTATGGTAGCTTTGATGTGTTTGCGTGTTTGATCTGGTTGCAGGTACACAGGTTCACTATCGAAGCAGCATTCCAGTTGTCTACGACATCCAGGGAGGGTCTTCATCCTTTGTTGTTCACTCATTTGTTCTAGATCTGAACCATTTAGACCAGAGGAATAACTTCTATCCGCAGAAGGTGAAATATTCATGGTTACAACTTGTACTTTTCTTCTAGATCCAATTTTTAAATTTGTCTACAATATTTCTTGGGGCTTCTTCAATGCTTTATAAGGATTCTTAAATTTTTCATTTGGATTGACTTATCTTCTTGGTTATTTATTCTTTACTATAAAAATTTTCCATGAGCCATGTTGATGTTATTCTTCTCCTCACATGCACACCTATTAATATATATCTCTAATGTTGAATAGACCCACTAAGAAACTACAAACACTTCTTAGTGTCCACGTCAATTCAACATTAGGATGTGCTTGTAAACAAGTCAAACCTACTCATATATAAAATATATCACTTTGTCTTGGAGCAAGAAATGTGAGAGAATATCAAGCCTATTCACCCTTGGCCAAATCAACATTCCTAAGAAGGATACACCTGGACCATTCACCACTAGCCAAATCAACATGGACCAATGAGCAAATTTGTCATCCGCCCTTGTTCAAATAGCATGACCAATCTGTGAGAATGTCTACTCTATGTTTCTAACTATAGAAACATCAACATATCCAATATGAGGTAAAAGAATCAAATCACCATAAAAAATTCATGTTGTGTCTAGTATCACCATAACATACATCAATTTAATCTTGTTGGTTATTTCTTCTTCACTATAAAAGTGTCTAATAGTCTATGAGACTTGTTGATGAACATCTACTCACATGCATGTCTATTCACACATAGAGATATAATATTGAATAGACACTTTAATAATTCTTGGATACTTCTTAGATTCTATGTCAATTCAAAATTAGAGTAGACTTGTATATTCCTCAAGGGAATGAGAGTCCCTATCAAATAAACAAGTCAATATCTAATATAGAATAGGTTACTCCATCATGGAGCATGAAACATGAGAGAAATATGGGGCCAATATCCCCACATCATATGAATATAGATATTGGGAGAAGTATTTCCCATGCCTGGGTCATTCACCTATAGCCAGATGATCTAGACTCCACGGGTGAATGTATCAATATTTCTTAGACAAATCAACATGAACAATCTAGGATAATTTTTTATCGATGATGCAATCTGGATAAACATCAACACTCCCTCTCAGAGAGGGAGACATTCTACATCATGCCAATATTTCTTGGTGATTGTTTCCTAAGTCTACATCTCGAGTCTTTCATTCCTAGACAAATCAACATGGCTATCTGGAGAAAGACTGTGGCTGGGCCATTCACCACTAGCCATATGACTTATCTCCAAGGGTGAATATCTTCCTAATGTTTCTCATATATATAACCATCAAAATTCCCTCTCACTAAAGGATACCTTCTCCATCACACCAAGATTGTCTTTGAAGTATACAAACTTTCCATTAGATAGAGGCTTGGTTGGAATTTCTACAATCTGGTCATCTATGGCTATGAACTGGAGCCGCATTGCTCCCTTCTACACCATGTCTCAGATGAAGTGATATTTGATCTCCTGATCAAATTATCCTATAATAATATTCCTAAAGACACACTGCTTTGCGACCTGTGACACTGGTTGTGATATACTTCCCTTCTGTTGTACTGAGTTCTACATAAGTTTTCTTCTTGCTAAACCAAGATATCATAGCCAACCCCAAGTTGAAGAAACACCTCGAGGTTCTATTTCTATATTCTTCACTCCCTTCCTAGTCATAATATGTATATCCCCATAGCTTCACTTCACCACATGAGACATATCTCATACCATTATTAAACTATACCACACAAGTACCTCAACACATTCTTTGCTTCAACCCAATGTACATGCATTGACTCAACCATATACTAGCCAAAGGCGTTCACTACAAAGAAAATATATGGCATGGTGTTAACCAAGTACATCAAGGATCCAATCATCTTCCTGTACATAGTGAGATCCACCAATCTGAATCTCATGTGGAATCGCTTAGCTTACTCATATTTGTCTCGATAGGTGTAGTCATGGACTTGTAATCCATCATACCTAATTTCTTCAAGATATCAACTTTATATTTTCCTTAAATAAGGAAGATCCTATCTGGTCTCTACCACACCTCTAATCCCATGAAATAATGCATCAATCCAATATCCTTCATTTCAAACTTAGAGGCCAACTCCCTCTTGCACTCAAATATGAGCCTCTCTACCCCTGTAAGGAATAGATCATCAACATACAACACCAAGATCAAAGGATCACCATCAACAACCTTTTAGTAAAGTTTGGGATCCACATCAATCTTGTTTAATCCAAAAATCATCAATTATCTATCAATTCTAGCATACCAATCTTTGGGTTCCTGCTTGGGTCCATACAAATCCTTAATTAATTTGCAAACATGGGACTCCTTCCCATGTATCACAAATACCTAAGGTTTATGCACGTACACCTCTTCCCTAATCACACCATTGAGGAATGTTATCTTTATATCCATCTGATGTAATCTCCATCCAATCATTGAAGCAAGAGAAATACTAGTCCTAATGGAAGCGTACCTAGTGACTGGACCAAAATTCTCCTCATAGTCCACTCCCTCTTTCTAGGAGAATACTCTCACCACAAACCTCAATTTGTACTTCTTGATACTACCATTTTCTGCATGGGTGATATTATATTTCCACTTGGAAGTAACCATCATATTCCCATCAAGTCTTGGCACTATCTCACACACATAATTCTTCATGATGGATTGATACTCCTCCACCATGGCATCCTTCCAAACCTATTGTTATTCTACCTCCTCGGAACTAGAAGGCTCAAAATCAATGATGCGACTCATCAACAACATATAACTCGAGAACCTATGAGGTATTTTTATCTCCTTGAAATTACCACTTGGAGTTGCATGCCAGACCGCATCCTATGGAGTATCATGAAGCCATGCTATCCTCTTCCTTGTCACAACAACATTTGCAGCTAGATCCACTAGTTGTGTTGGCTCTACTAACTGCTCCTGATAATATAAAGGATGAATAACTCAACTAGAGGGTTTTTTAACCTCATCTCTTGGAGCCTCTTTCTCCTCACTAAAGATCTCCATGTGAGATTCTGTGCACCTATTGAAGGCCACCCCTCATCAAAAGTAACATCTTGAGTAACCTCAATCTGGCGTTGTCCTAGAACGTAGATCCTATAGGAATTCAAATTCTCATTGTATCCCAAAAAGGTACCCTTATTCCCAAAATTTTCTAACTACTTCCTCTTCTCTTTGGTCACATGAATGTATACTAGACAATCAAATATCCTCAAGTAACTAACCTCTAGCTTCACTGATGTAAATTTCTCCTAATGAGTCGTGTCCCCCAATATCCAGTGAGAACTTATGCTCTAAACATAAAATGATGTACTAGATGCCTCTTCCCATAAAAACATGTGTAAATATTGATCATGGATCATTTCCTTAATAGCCTCCACAATGTACCTATCCTGCAATACATGACAAACTTTGTCCATAATAGTTAACCAGTGCCAACTTAAATAGTTATGTTATTCATCAACAAAATATCAATTCAATTTAAGTAAATAGAACCCATTACTCAAAGCATCAAGTACAACGACTCAAAAAATGAAAAAGACTCTCTAAATTATGCAAACCCTAGGCAAGCTAACGTGCACAGAGCATACACCAATAAAATCTAAAGACAACCACAAGCTGTCACGTCCCCGTCCCTCAACCGGCGAAGAGGACGCGACGGACATATCATACACGACCGGGAAAACAACCCATGAACATAATCAGATGCAATCAATGCTGGAATTAAGCATACACAGATGCATTTATCTTCAGTCATACAGTGGAAGCAAACACACACATTCCAGCAATCTCCATGTTCATTATAATTCATTTAACATCAATATAAAATTTGCAGAGATGGAATAGCCAGCAGCACTTATCTCTTGATGAAGAATTCACCCGCAACCAGCTATGTCGCTGCAACGTTCCACCCAACCATAGGCCAACTTGCTCATCAATCTCTCAGCAACGCTGCCACCCCCGAGCGGGGCATGATTCCTCTGGAATAAGGGTCAATTGCAGGCTTAAACATAGCCAAGGGGACACATAACAACAAACCAATCACAGCTGGGTTTCACAGGCTGTCAACAAACAAGCCAAGCCAGCACAGTCCAAGGGACTAACCACTGCAT